>VDFB02385963.1:0-29832 GCA_007258455.2 Sequoia sempervirens | reverse complement strand
TGTCACAATCTCAAGTGTGTTGGAAATATTGTTATCATTGATGTCAAAGGGAGATTAATATCAAGATGATTTATTGATGTCAAAGGAGAATCAATATAATGAATAAATGCTAAGGGGGATTAATTGAAAAATAAAATATTTATTAAATTTTTAATTCTAGTTATTTGAATTTAATGGGTTGGTTGACCCATATATTTTTGGTGCCCAAAATAAATTAATTTTTTTTTTTTTTTTTTACATGGGCTGACCTCTTTGAGGAATCACTCCTCTTGGAGTAGACGCCTCCCTTGGAAGGATCACCTCTCTTAGGTGAAGAGGCATAAGGGGGATATAAAAATAAGATGAATGGGGATAAAAGAAAGCTAGGAATTAATGTAATATCTTTCTAATTCAAGCAGTTTTTTAAGGAGAAAATATATATGAAGTTGCAAGCAGATTTTTAAAGGAGAAAATATATGTGAAAAATTTGCAAGCATTTTTTTATGGAGATTCAAATTATCATCATCCATTGAAGAAGCAATATTCAAGAAGGAGAAAAATTTGTTCATTTGGAGGTTGGTGCCTCTCAATAGAAGAGATTGGTATCTCTCGCTAAGTTGTTGCTTAGTAGTGGGGATTGGTGTCTCTAGTGGGTTGGTGTCTACAAAGATTTGTAAAAGAATTTTTATTTTTGTGGTTGGATTTGGACAACAAATCCAAGTACTATTTCTTTGTAAATTTTGTGTTTCCTAGTTAGTTGTTAGATCTTATGTGATTACTTTGTTGTGGTTGTTGAATTTTATTAAGTAAAAGATTGTATTATATTGATTCAACTACCCTCTTAGTATAAGTGTGTGTTCATCAAAGTGGTCCATCTATAAGTACAATTGGGAATAATAGAGTAACAAAACTCTCTTTGGAGAACACTATTTAAAATACATTCATCTTTACAAAGGAAAAAGCTTTTCTCTATTATTACTTCTATAATAAATTTGAATCAATTCTAAATAAGATGTTTATAAAGGATCATGTTACAATGAAAAAAGAAATGCACATATTCAACGCACAAAAACGATAAGACTTTTTTCTCTTTTAAAATTATAGATTGTGAACACACTAAAGTACATGTCACTTGTTTCAATGAAGTTGCAGATTTTCATTATGTCAATGTACAAGTTGGAGTTGTATATACAATATTTGGTGGGACTATTAAAGATGGTAATAGGTTGTACAACAAATTAAATAGTTCACTTTGATTTTTTTATTGGATGATTCCATGGTTTGACTATTTGAAAATGATTTTACAGTTTCAAAACATTAGTTCTATTTCATGCCTCTCAATGACATTATGACATTATCAATAATTGTCTCATTGATGTTATTGGAATTTCCATTTGCATGGACTCAAGCTCCACAATAAAGATGAAGGATGAGATAGAGGTTCTTAGGAGGATCATCTAGCTAATAGATGTCTTTCTCTACTAATAATGTGATTTTATACCGGTCCAATCACTCAAAAGGAAAGTGTGCAACTCCAAGAGATGTACCACTTGGATCATGTTGTTGTGCTTGCAATTAGAAATGGGGTGTCGTAAAATATAATGAAATGATGATAAACACTTTGGTCACTACCAGCCTATCTATAAATTTAAGCATAGAGGAAACACAACTAAAAACTTAATTTGAACAAAATGAGAATGATATTATCTTATCATTTACATAGTCTATGGATGTGTCTCTACTAATTATAAGAAAGATAATTATTCACATTTAAGAAGAGATTGTGCACATGAAATAATTCATCCAATGCAGTGTAGAAAAATAATACAATTCATAAAATCTATCTATTTTATTATGCACTCTCTCAATGAAAGCAAAAAACTATGTAAAAAAAAGGAGATGCATGAAGACAGATATGCTATTGTTTGTACAAATTTGATTTGCAAGTTGAAGTGACAAATATCGCATCAAATTAAAGGTAACATATCATAGAAGAATATTATAGGCTACTATTTTGAAGACAATCCACCAACTTTATTGGTGTGTCTACAAAGGACATATATGCTAAGCAATTCAAACAAGAAGCAAAAAATTAAGATGAGACTATATTCAAAACAAGCATTTTTCAAACATTTTTTTCACTCTTTGAACTTATAGTGGATTTGGGAGGTCTAATGGTCCGCTTAAAATCCAACCATCACAAAATTGAGATAATAGATTTTGTTAAAAACACCCTGTTGGTAGATCTATGGATATTTTCAATAATAACACAACTAATTTTGACTCCATTCATGTAAATTATGCTCTTGTATCTAATTCTATCTGTAAGGTTACTTTATACTATAATAATCTCAAGGCTCCAAATACTCCTAAATTCTATGTGTCATAAACCCCATTACATATAATAAAAGCATGTTTCTACTACTTACATTGATTTTGCCCTAATTTTGTGCATTCTCTTCTTTATTAGTATTATTGATAATGATATTATTTTCGCCAAATGAGGAGCCCTAATTTGTAAAAATTGTTAAATTAAATCTTTAAAATTGAAACTTGAAATCTATAATATCATAAAGAAGTCACATCTGCTATGCCCCACCCTTTAAAGAGAAAAATAAGTGTCATCATATGTGACATATACATAAACAAACGGTCCAACCATAGATGTAGAAATGATTGTCCAACCAACAACCATTCATTCATAATCGCATGAATCTACAATACCCCAACTTGAGAACACTTATGTCTAGGGTGCATTGATGACTTCACATCAAAGAATGTAACATATTCACAATCAGACCACAACATTACCAAACTCTAACAATAACTTTATAACAACTTCTAAAAGAGTTCCCTAAAGAATAAATGCACTATCAAACTTTCAAACATGCACAATATGCAACAAATGCTCTTGTGGCATGCATACCAACACAACAAACAATAGTTCAATTTGTAATAGATGCTTTTGTGAGAAAGACAAACATCGATTTTCTACATCTTAACAATATGGACCCAAAGAAACAATCAAATGAGTTGAAAAATCTAACCCCAAGTGGAAGAGATGCTCATAACACAAGTGAATTAGATAGTGTAAGTGACTCATGCCCATGGAGGGGAATACAAACATAGTGCTCACACAATTAGTTTCCCACACGATATCAAAACAATAGAAAAATATCTTCCACATAAAATTGTAGACTTTAATGTCTTAATACTTCAAAGATTCCATACACAAGGGAACCATTATGATTGCTATGTAAGTAGAAGTTGTGTGTGATGTATTACAGTATAAGGTTACATATGACCCATACTACAAAGATGTTGACTCACTAGCACAACTCCCTAATACAACTAGAAACCTTTCAAACATGCAAGTCATACTATTAATGTTGAAAGTGAATATATAGTGGTACTAGACATTGAATCTACAACTAGTCAAGATCAACTTAAAAATGAAATAGTGTACTCATCATCATTAATTATGGTTATATTACTAAATAGATGTTATGAGATACAAATCATCAAAGAAACCTTGCAAATTAGAGATGAACATGCCATGTTTATTTATTGGCCACAGTGGGACTCCTCTCTGATAAATGAATACAATATTGAGGCCCTTTGTGATGACGGTTGTAAACAGGGATGTCACCACCTGCAACCAAACACGGTCATGTATCCCTTGCTACCAAATTCTGTTCCCCAAATACCAGGATTAGAAAATAGACTAAATCTGGAAACTGTTCTCCCACTCACGTAACTCGGATACCTGTAACGGTTCCAAACATAGTAAACATGGGGATTCCTAAGAAGAGCTCCTACAAAATAGGAGCACATGGGATACCCACATGGAAGGTGGAACCCACCTTGTTTCAATTAATTGTTTGGAGAATTGATAACTCTTATGTAATGCATGTCATGTTCCTACAAAATAGGAATTGATATTTACAATGTGTGTGGAGTGGTACTATCAGTTTAGTTTCAATTCAATTCAGTTCAGTTATGGATTAGTTATCTTCAGTTGCATGTAGTTACTTTGAGTTGCATGTAGTTGACTCTCACACTTTGAGCTGCATAACCAATGACTTCAGTTGCATGACAGATAACAAGTTGATACTTTCAGTTAACAATGGATGATCAATCATGCATGATGTTTGCATGAATGGTGGAGAGATATGTTTTGGTTAACAAAGATTGACTTGGACCCACCTTGGGCACCCAGGTTGGTATCTTGGAGTTAACACCTTTGCATGAGAAGATATTTACAAGGCTCAGTTAAGTAGGGCCCATTCTGGGTGCCAACTTTGAGGAGAGAATCTTGAAGACATTTTCAAAACCCAACACCAAAGAGTCTCAATTTGGGATGCCCAAATTGGATGGGCGACCTTGCCTTGATATTTGTTTCTACTTTAAGAAATCTACTCTGCACAAGAATGGCATAGATACTCTTGTGAGGATTCTTATCATCTTGTAATTTTCAACTCTTTGAGTTTACAATGCTATAATTATCTATTTTACCTGGGTAAATGTGTTGAAGAGAGTCGCATTAGAGATTGTTATAGCTGGCAGTGCTGAGCTTGTGCATGTGTGAGGCTTGAAGCATGGAATGGGATGTGGATTCATGCTTTGGCCCAAGACAAATCGCATGGATAGCTTGTGCCAGAAAATGTAATTTGAGTTTATTTGGTGTGCCAGAGGAAGGATTGTCAAGGTATGGGAAGCATATCAATCAAGGATTGATGTTGGTTATTGTAATCTTGTTCTAAGGTTGGCACAATACAAGCACTAAGCTGATTCATGGTGGATTTTTTCCGGAAGGCCTAATGTGATATGCTATGTCATTTCTATCTTCTTTGTCCTAATTCTTCTGCTAACTTATGTCTCTTCTACAAATGGTAAAATGAACCTACAAATGGTAAAATGAACTCAAACAAATAATCATCCACAAAGAAATTGTAACAAAGAATACTTAATTTAGACTAGCAATCCTTATAGTTTTACAAAGTATTAAGCTATAATTACCTCTATTTTCAAACAAGATTTTCCCATGCTCTTTCTAAATGGGAATGCATTACACCTGTGTCCTCAATATAGAGAAGTTGAGATGCATGAATGTGTTGCACTTAATGAGGTTTCATGACACTAGATATGAAAGCTATCCAAGATTTCAAGATTTTGTATTGAACCTTATGATATGTCACTGTAGCCAAAGACTTGCAACAGTTCTTATCAAGAAAAATATGGAGGATTCCGTACCAATCACCATTGATAGTCTTCATCTTCATATACAACAATTGTCTGACACTCAATTGGCTAAACAACTAATGCATTTTGGCTCTTCCCTAAGAGGGACATGCTCATATTAGAATAAGTGTTGTGGTGAGCTTTTGAATTTGATCAACCAATTTGAATCATCCATTCTATTCTTTACATTAAGTGTTGTAGATTCTAAATGGTCAAATTTATGACTATTTTCAAATGGCATAACATCTACACTGTAAACTAGCAAATACTTCCCATAAAACATAATAACTTACACATCCCTATACTTGCATCAACTATTCATACTCTTTCGTGAAGAAGTATTAGATAAGCTCCTCTGTACAAAACATTATTGGTATAGATAAAAATGGCAACATTGAGGACAAACAATGCAAATATACATGGATTCTTTTGACTTAACAATGCACCAAACATGGACAAACTTGACTGGGGAAACCATGCAAATGTGAAAAAACAAAAACATTCTTTAACAAATATGTCATTGTATGAACCCCCATAGTCCATATGAAAGAAACAACACACTATATCGATCTTTGTAAGATGATCTTTGCTTACTAAATACAATTGAGATCTTTTCTAAAAATACATTTGTTGACTATGAAGATTTAATCAATCATGTTCAAAGACACACAAAATGTACTAAAGCAACATGCTTACATGGGAAGTTTCAAGTTAGAGAATGTTGATACAAAGCTCATTGGAATGAGTGAGCTCTTGTCTTGTGACTACTCTAGAAAGGAAACATATTCCTTTGCAAAAAATGATCTAATTGGGTAGACATACACAATCTAGAGATGATTTTAATATGGAGAGCTAATATGGATTGCCAACCTATCATTTCAAAAATGTTTATTTTTAATTACATTATCAAATATACTTCTAAAGCCAAAATAAAATCAGAGAGTTGTATTGATATTCTAACAAAGATATGTAAAAATCAAAGAGTAGATGACCAAAATTTAGCAACATATAGAAAATTGATGACAAAGATTGTTGCAGACTGTAATATAGGCACACAAGAAATATGCGATATGCTACAAAAATTGCCACTTGTTATTTGAAATCACTCTTTTATGACAAAATGTTGGCCGAAAAGTATTTTATCAAATAACAAGAAATATGGATAAAAATACATTAGAATTGAGCTATTTTAACATTCCTACATGCAATACTATGTTGAGATGGAAACAATAAAATTGATTGAATCTGCACGCTCCTTTTTATTTTCTTCTTATTGCATTGGGTACAAGTGGAAATATAGGAAACAACAAGAAATTTTCAATGTTTTTCCTCGAATCTATATTATTCCAAATGAGGATTCTGAACATTCTAAAACATTCTATTGGAGTGAGCTACTTCTTTACAAGCATTTTTGTGGCATTGCCACCAATATAGGTCTCATTAAAGATGCTATTATTGCAAATTGGAAGGAAATGAATATAATTAAATACTTTGTGGCGCATTTCAATTGCATAATTCATACAAAGGTTAATCATGAAGAGGATGATGACATTGATATTAAGATGGAAATAGGAATACAATAGAAATGAATGAATGGGATTTTCTATTGCAAATGGGCCTTGCTAGTGGTGGAAATCTAAATTCCCTTGAAATGCTTGGTAGATGTGATTTTGACAGTATCAACAAATGGGATGGACTACTATACCTCCATGTTTACATGAGATTGCACAACATTTTATGAGCACAAACAAGATGTCCCAACAAGATGACCAATCCACATTAGAGTTGAAAAATCTGCCATATCCACTATCTCCCAAACAAGAACTAGTAATTACAATTATTTAAGAACACTATAACAATCATTCTTTCAAACCAACCCTTACATATGATCATTTAAGGAACAATGGGTACAAGAAATCCTATCTAATTTGTTGCATTAGGCATGCACTTTGGAGTTTAACATCACAAAACCTAATCCATTCCTTGTTTCTGCTCCTACAAGAATTGTTGCATTCAACAGACATGCCTCAACTATATATTCAACCCTGAAGATTCCAATAAAAGAAATGCAATTGTTAAAGGAGTCACTAATAGTATTTCAGTAAGTCATTAAGCATGTGAAATGCCTCCTTGTGGATGAGATGAGCTTCATAGGGCCAAAGTTACTATTGAAAATAAATAGTAGATTGCATGGGGCTTTTCCCTTCCAACAACACCTATGCTTTGATTGCACATCCATCATTCTTGTTGGCGACTTGGCATAGCTACCACATGTTATGGACAAGCCTATCTATGCATACTTAGATACCAAATTCCTATGGCAACAAGTCATTAAAATTGTTACATTTACATTACATAGAGTTTTCCATCAACAAGGTGACAATGAAACCCAAATTGACTTTCGTCAAACATTGCAAAACATGCATAATGTAGAACTAGTTGAATGAGATTGGGAATTACGAGTGAATTGCACAAACTAATTACTATCAATAGATGAACAAAAAAAAATTGACCACTCAATGCACCTATTTGCTACAAACTATATAGTGAGCATACACAACAAAATGCTTAAACTACTTAATATCCATGCTGCACTTACTATTGCAATAAAAACACACATAAAATCAAACATTGATAATGATGTTGACCAGCTTCCCCAAGAATTCTTTCTATGTAAAGGCCATCAAATCATGTTTACAACAAACTTGTGGATTAAGACATTAGATAGAGTCAAACATTAAGTGGGAATGGACAACATTAAGAATACTCTCAATCAAAAATTAAATCTCTATTCAATGGAAGAGGTGCTTAAAGCTAGAATAGGGGGTATTGGTTGAATTGGCAAGACCATAGTTGCCAAGTCCATGTACCATGAAGTTTATGGCAATTTTGACGCTTCTTTTGCATTTAATGTTTGTGCCACCTTACGAATTTTGTTGTAACAAATTCTTAAAGATTCAACCAAATATGATGAAAAAGTTCATATTGTATCTTTGTTCAAAGATTGTTTGGAAGGAAAATGTGTGTTGCTTATTTTGCATGATGTGGATGTTATTGTACAATTGAATGTTTTTACTAGGGATTGGTTGGTCCATAGAAGCATAGTTATTATAAATTCTAGAGACAAACACATTCTTAATGTTGCTCAGATCTCATTTGAATGTATTGAGGAGATGAGTGAATTGGAGATAAATGAAGGTCTCATGTTATTTAACTGGCATGCTTTTCTCAAACCATCGATCTCCAAGCCTCAGTTACGAGGATTTGTCAAAGTGAATAGTGGATGCTTGTAAGGGGCATCCTCTTTCTTTGGAAGTGATTGAATTGTTCTTGTATGATAAGCAGAATGACATAGGTTGTTGGAGAGAGGCTCTTCACAACATTTCTCTCAACCCAAAGAGTTAGAAAAGACTACATCAGTTATAGTGCTCTCAGCGATGAGGAAAAATAAATATTTGTTGATATGGCTTGCTTCTTCATTGCGGAAGACAAAACATATCCCTTTGTTTCTATTGAAATCCTTCTACAAGATGGTAGACACTGTTGTATCTAATCCTTTGATGAAGTTCCTGATAAAGACTGACGACAAAGGAGCATTTGATATACATATTTGGGATATTTGGGACAAAACATTGCCAAAAGTTGCAAAGAGGGCACTCGACTATGTGGGGAGCTACCCATTTAAACACTGTATCCAACATCATCAATTTCTTTCATCTTCTACTCAATGGAGGAAATTCGCGAAGGCTTAAAATGCTGTACAAACCTGCTATTCGCTATCTTCATTTGCAGAAATTGCCCGTTGAAGGTGAGTGAGAAGACATACTAGCCATGGTTTCTCCAAATTTGATATGGTTTAAGTTTGGAACATTGTAAGTAGGATGGATAGAGTAATATGGAAGCCACACTACTCCAGATTTGTGGGTAACATTTGGCAATTGAAGATTATGCAACTAAAAGACTGCCATGATTTCAACAACCTCTATATCCTTCCTATTTTCACTTCCTAATATATGGCTGCAGCATGTCATGACCATCCCTGTGGCACTGTTTTCTGTGTAAGAAAAGGGGAAAACATGGTTTAAGTTGTTGATTATTGGTAAATAATTGACAACAGGTAATTGGGATATAGATTATTCCAAACATCAATGACTTTTGTTAAGTCTAATGAACCAATGATAACTATGTGCATGATATGATTCCCTTTGTTATGCATGCACTGAGCAAGGATGAATACTGCTGATTCTACTGTGGATTCTGAAACACTCCATCAAAAATATGGGACATGTTGGCTCTCTAATTTTTGACCAAATGCACACCGGCTTAGAGGGGTTATTTTATGTATGACAAATTTAAAATGTTGAGTTAGGACTTGGACTAGAGGGATTCTAGCCCAAGCAGAGCATTTTGGTACATTGGAGAATGTGCTCTCTGGACGGGATGAAGAGGGTTGTCACTGCCCAGGCACTGTGGTACCTGTATGAGCACCAATGTATTACTGGACAACAGACATCCAGGCCAGCATGGAGTCTCAGATTTGTAGGTAACATTTGGCAATTGAAGATTATGCAACTAAAAGACTGCCATGATTTCAACAACCTCTATATCCTTCCTATTTTCACTTCCTAATATATGGCTGCAGCATGTCATGACCATCCCTGTGGCACTGTTTTCTGTGTAAGAAAAGGGGAAAACATGGTTTAAGTTGTTGATTATTCGTAAATAATTGACAACAGGTAATTGGGATATAGATTATTCCAAACATCAATGACTTTTGTTAAGTCTAATGAACCAATGATAACTATGTGCATGATATGATTCCCTTTGTTATGCATGCAGTGAGCAAGGATGAATACTGCTGATTCTACTTTGGGGGGATTTGCAGGTATCTAACTGGATTCTGAAACATTCATCGAATAGTGATATGTTGGTTTCTAGATGGACCAAATGCACAATTTTATTTAGAGAGGGGGTTTATGTGTGATGAATTCTAAAATGTTGAAGTTAGGACTTCGACTAGAAGATTCTAGCCCAAGCCCTATGGACGTGTAAGATTTAAGGATCTAAAATTATGCTGCCTAAATTATAATTTTTTTCAAGACTTAGTAAATTCAATTATATAGTTAGAAATCAAGCCTCAAATAATAATCTAAGCTATTTAAAAAGCCTAGCTTGGAGTTTTAAATACAAAAAGAACTACCAAATTTCAGGAGGATGGTGCCCTTATTTATGAAAAATTATTGGGAAACTAAATACTTTTCTTTGTTTACTGGCAGTTTTTCTCTGAGTCTTAAGTTCTGGCTAAGAAAAGGGGGCAGTGGAAGAGCTACCGGTTTTCTTGGTATGCCAAACTGTGCATGGTATGCATGCATGCAAAGCTATGGTATTCTTGGTAATAATGAGTACCTATGATTTGGATAAGACTATTAGCAGTATGTTTTGTACATTGGAGAATGTGCTTTTTGGATTGTGATGAAGAGGGTTGTCACTGTTCTGCATACCATGGTACCTTTGATACCAACGTACATTGGACAATGATATGCAGGTTACATGGAGTCTCAGTTTTGGTTAATATGTATATATCTTTAGGCATGGAAAGTGGTATTAAATTTTAATGGACTGTGGTAAGGCATAATTAAGTAGGGTGTAAGGGTTAAAGATAAGTGTTTTCAGTACAGGCTGTCTCTGCAGGTTAAAATGCAATTAATATAACTCCATTATACATGACCTCTTGCAAAAATTGTGAGTGGAAAGGAATATATGTATTATCACAGAATTATGTGCATTAAGGTCTATGTTTCTTTTGTTTTGGAATAGTGATACATAAGATTTCACTGTGTATGTGATATTGGGGTATGATAATACTGTTTATGGTTTAACTTTAGATTTCATGGGAAGGATAGACTTGTATATAATATTTTAGTTATGTTCACTATACTGGCCATTGACCTATGGAAGCATTTTATGTCTGTTGGTATGAGACTTGTTACGCAGGACAGGGATACATGTGATCTTTGAAAGCTGGGGCTGAGTTATATTAGCAACTAAGGATAACATTAGGCATGTATCTCTGTGTTATTGGACTATGCTGCGTAAGATCTTTTGTTCATGAAAGGTTGTCTAAGCTGTGATTTCTTTATATTCTAGTTATTACACTAAGTTGTATTGAAATACCATTAGTTGACTGTGATATAAGCATGATTGCCCCACAACCTGGACCTAGGTGGATCAGGGTAGGGGCGGAGAGTAGTGTCACTGAGTGATATCATTAGATTGACCAATGGTCATAAATTGAATGATATCATTTCATGACATCATTGCTCCTGTTCTGTGGAACAATAATGAATTCACTAAATGATTGACTCCCTTACTCACAATCTTAGGTATGTTAGTACCTAAGATACTGTTGCACGAGGTACTGCCCCTTGGCTGTGGTTTGGCCATTTAAGATTCACCATAGAATACTAAGTGTTCGAGGATAATAAGATCTTGAATACTGATCTACGGTGGTCATGCTAGCACAATCTTCAAGAAGATAACATGAGATCATGATTGTAAAAGAGTGATGGAATTCCCATTCCAAGATGTTCAAGTTGGATTATTTCTTGTGTTTGAATAACAAAGAACTGCATTGGACTTTGATCCCATTTGACACAGCTATGCAGGCAGTCCTGTCGCAGAGGAAGTCAAAGGAAATCAAGTCTGCAGGGGAGTGTGCTTGGGTTTCAGCTGTTCTATAGAATTTAGAATCAGGGTTCGGCACCTGCTATACCTTGATGCTGAAGGAGATCTTATATTTATGTGTTTTTGGACTTCTGCTGAGACCTCACTAGATATGGGTTGTTTTTCAAACCCTCAACAGGAAACGTGTATGTGGTTGGTACCATTTAAGTATTTGGAAAGTCCCATGCAGACCCTGGAAGGTACCTTAGCTGCTTTGGAAGACAATGCTTAATCATGAATTAGCTGTTACCTATGCTTGTCCTATAGAAAGGTTTTGATTGATTAATACTAGATGATTAACATCTAACTTGGAATGTCGCAAGTGGGTTATGTGTAACAGAATTATTGGGAATTAATCAGAACTCCATGCTATCATGGTAAGGAAGACTTTTGGAGTTCAAACTTAGAAAAGCAGCATCTGGAATAAGTCAGTACTGATCCTAAGGAGGACTTAGCAGGGCCATAACAGAAATGTAATTGAATTGTGTAGAAAGGTCTAAAGATATATTTAACTCATTGCTTTTAAGCTCCAAACTAATCACATGGTAAGTGCTTAACAAAGGATAGGGATGAATTATGGAAGAGGTTCTTCTAGTTATGACTTACAGAACGTAGCACTGTGTTGCAGAAATTAACAGAAAGGCCTTTCGAATAGTATATTCTTTGAAAGCCACAAATGTGAAGGATTGCAAAAAGGGTAAAATAATAAAGCTACTTATTGTTCCTTAGTACTTTAAAGTCAATAAATAAATGTCTTAGAATTGATCTTGGAATATTTTTGTATTTGTCACCATATTTCTGGGGTATGTCAGGTAGGTTAAATAATTAGATTGCCCTATCCATGGAACACAAAAAATAGTAAATGCTAACCCTTATACGATTGAAATTAGCAAGGTACATTATCAAGGTCACGTTGTTAAAATCCTCGGCCATGTGGAAGGATTAACTTGCACCATGGTTTCTTATTATTTGTAAATTGTAAGATATAAGAAAAGTCTTATTTGAGTGGATTTCTGTTCAATAGTTAGTGGCAAATAAAAGTCTCTCCCTAGTTTCTATTTTGTAATTGAAATAATGAGGTCTCTCACCTCAACTTGAGGGGTCATCTTCTCGATATATGTTTGCGAGCCTCTTACAATCTTTAAATTTGTGTTCATGAAGTTCTAAAAAAAATTGAGGTTGAAGCAAACACATTATATGAACGGGTTGGTGGAGTTGATTGTTTCACTTTTGATCAATGATCTTCCAAATGAGATCAAATCTATATCTATCTTCTTGTAATTGTTTTATATGGTATTTTTATCTTTATCTATAGTTTTTAAATGTATCGCATTAGGTTTTATTTTATCCATCAAGCACAAAACTCTCACTTAAGGTTCCAACATTATAAAATACAACAAATTAAAGCCAAACTTAAATTATAACCTATAAAACATTTAAAAATATTTTATAACCAAAGCAACATTTAAAAAGTAATAAAAATAACTCCATCTAATCTTGAAATTTAAATTGAACCCTGAAAGTTATCTGATGCCCCTGCAATCTCCTTCATAAAGATATAATAAAGACTAATTTTGTCTTCACCAACCCTCTTTGAACATGTTCATTCCTTATGTTTAACCTACAAACATCTATTCTGCTGATGCCAAATTTGAACCTCAAAATATTTTGGTGTCTGCCAGAAACTCTATTTGTAAACAATGTGTCACCTGAACACTACTTCTTTCCCTTATAGTGAGTCCCTTAATATGTTTTAGGTTCTACACCAGCCTACTATGGCATTATATGATTTGTTTCATTCTTGTACAATAAGTCGATCTAATCAATCAATTTATGACCTTCAAAAACAAGGCAAATACAAATTTGGCTCTAAAGGAGAAATGAACAAGGATTCACAAAATATTTTCATAGTTGTCGCATTGCATTGTCGCTTATCAAACTGCACATTCTATGCCCAGCTTTAAGACAATCTCTTTTACCATCAAACTTAAAGTTTTTGCATTTTTTTGTTTGTTAGAGGCATCAATTGATTTAAAGAAAACCCATTCACCATTTGAAGCCATTAAAAAAAGTGTTGATGTTGTGGTTCCTTTCATTTATTCCCTTAAAAAAATGGCACATCTAAATTTCTTGTCGCTATTTTTTAATATTCCATAATTACCTTTACATTTGTAACAAAATTTTGAAAAATCTCCAACTTAACTCTTTTGGAGAGAAGAGAGTTTTTTGTACCCTTTCCATACAATTGTTAATGATGCCACTAAATACTTTCAAAGTGGGATTTTTGCCACATTGAAGTGAATGTTGTAACTTAAAAAATTTACACACCTTATTTGCTTCCTTGTGCACTTATTTAATCACATTATACTTTATAGCACAATGGTTATGCTCCACTAAACATAAAGCATGTGACTGTATTTCACTCAATTTAGATGAGGTGGATGTGTTGAGTATGTGCAGATAACGACTAGAGCCCATACCATATTTACTTATGTTCTCTTTGTGAAGTTGGGATTAATGACTAATGTTATAGTTGCTTGTGCCCTTGCATTCTTTAGTGTCTTCTCATCCAATAATGCAAGGATTGTTTGCATCTCTTGTTTTGCCTCTTGAGTGGCTTTAAAAATAGTTTAGTGTCATAGTTATGAAAGCTTACAATATGGCATTTGAGGTGATTGATACTTTAATTAATCTTCTTTTGCACAAGAGACAAATCATGCTCCTTGATGTCAATTTCATCACAACATATATTTCTAAGTGGAGTCACAATTTTCAATTAGTTTACTTCCAACAAACTATTTTCACTTGTTGATTCTAAGCCTAGTTTAGAGCTAGATGCCATTTTATGCCAACATGCAACATTTTTAAAGGCTAGAAAAAGTATTTTAAAAATATATTTATTTGAGCATGAAATATTTAAAAATCCATGTAAATGCATTTCAAACATAATATAGTAATTGAATAATAATAGTATAAATTAATTTAAAGAAAATAGTATTTTCTATTGTAAAATGTAAACCTTATGTTGAAAAAAAAATAGCTATTTTGTTCACAAAAAAATTGTAATTTAATAATAAAATTTACATAAATTAAATTAAATGCATTTAAAATTGGAATTTTTTTACATATTTAGAAGACAAGAAAAGAAAAACTTGGAAATATGAAATTCATTAAATTTGCTCTTCAAATCTATTATAAACTCACTCTAATTCACTCAAGAATGCTCAAATTCGTGTGGGATATTAACTTTGGACGTTTAGGGCTTATAAAGGTAAAAAAATGTATTTTTTTGATGTTCAAAAAATATTCCTTGCATTTGATTTCTTAGTTTTGTGCTACATGAGTTGCTTTTAGACTTGTCAAGTACTCATGAGTACTCGCATGAGTTAAAGAATAAAACTCACCACATACTCGCTCTAGGTAAACTTGGAAAATAAACTTTGAAAAAACTCAAGATTAGAAAAGCCCACAAGTATTTGATGAGTAGTTAAGCTATGATACAAATCTTTGTGAGGTTTGATGTGAATGCTATGTGATATTCTAACCCTAACTCTACCTTGTGAATTCTTAGTGGTAGGTATAAACTTCCTTTCTAAAGCATATTAGGCTTAAGTAACCCTTGTAAGAGTATCATTGATAGCACTAAGGAATTATTTGGATACTTGCGTTCATAGATGGGATAAATGTATAAAATAAACTAAACATTTGAAAATTTGGTGACAGTCCATTTTTGTATCAAAGTTAGGTTTGAAGACTAAGGTCCTAGGCTAATATGAAAATTCATGCATCATGTTGAATAAAATAATAATGTTTAGTTACATGTGACACATGTAGATTGTATAGCATATAGCATGATGATATGACATCATTGAATGCATCCAATGTACACGAGTCATGTATTTAGGTTGGCATGATAAAGTGAGATAATCTACCTAAGAAAGTTTGTTGGAGTAAGATATTGTCAATTAAATGCATAAGGGAGTGAGAATTTTTTGAATGAATGCATGAAAGAGTGGGACACCTTGTCTATTGCATGCATCTAAAAGGTCATTAATATAATCTCTATTTGAAGACTTAAATGTCTCAAAATTTTCTTGAAGATGTCACAACAACATGATATTTTGTTATGGTAAACAAGACTACTCTTGACTAATACCAAGCAAATGTATCACGCTTAAAGTAGCCCAAAGAAGAGTACAAACAAATAAAAAACAAGGTTATACTTAAATGACTTGTTTTAGTGTAAATAAAGTTATTATTCACCTTGTTAGCTAATCACCTTTCTAGGATTGACCTATTCACACTTAGGTTAAGTTTACTTAGGCTATTTCATACTTTTGTCTTACTTCATAGCATTGAGACATGTGTCCTCATCACTTGAGACACCTATCACAAATTGAAGTGCACATATTGTGGGAGTAATCAACATGAGGATGAGTTTTCCCCTCATTTCTCACATCATCTCTTCCAACATCTATTTAGGATTGCAAAACCTAAATCACTTTCTGCTACATCTGAATCCAATATTGCATCAACCATGAGTTATATTGATTCTTTGCATCATGACATTATTATCATCATTCCAAATCCACCACATTGGGATACATATCTACTAGACATCACATATTTGTTTATAGAATCTCAGATTGCATATTTGGATGACACTATTGAGGACATTTTTCTTCTCTTTGATGTCAATTTCAATGAAATTGTACCACCACTGCCATATTTGGATATTGCTCTTGTCCCGCCTACATCAACTTTTATTGTGACAGATTGTGTAGATATTCATGAGTTGACCTATCTGACTCGACCATCATCAATGTTGACATCCTCTACAACACTACCAAATTCACATTGGTCTAGTTGTTTCCATACATCCATGGTCCCTATTCTTGAATCCTATATGGTACTTGATCCATCTTATCATCATCCATCACACATGAACATTGGCTTGAAGATCGAGCATCATTGGCATCATTTTAGTCTTTGGATCATGTGCACAATTCAGATACATTCAACATACTTCTTGCATATTCCTATCTAGAATGGGAAGTCATATTGCACACATTTGTGGTGTTGTTTATTTCAAAGGTGAGAAATGTTGTTCAATGATCATGGATCATCTTCAACATCTAGCATCGAGCATATACCAACACTACAAGCATCATTTTGAGGGGAGGCTACATGGTTTCTCTTCTCCTATTAGTTTTGGGAGAAAGCATTTCCTCACATGGACTTCATTACTCCACATTTTCTGGGAGGTTACAAAGACATCTCTTTTCTCTCCTATGGAGGAACATTTATTGTACATTGTGCTAGAAGTAGTCCTTCGGGGTCATCACGAGTGCTCCATCTATCACTTATCTTGTCCAAACGTATATTTCATTGCATGCATCATTTTTCTTTTGGAGAGGAGTTTTATTTCCCACCAGGTTTTCACTCTTACTCCACTTTATGAGAAATTTGTGCATGAGTACCTAACATGGCCTAGTAGCCAGTTTTCATCATTTGTGCATACATTACTCCCTAAATTGTGTTAGAATTTAGTACATAAAATAGTTAATAGTTAAATAAATAAATTAACATACTATTGTTAATTTAATAAATAAATTTAGTTCAAGTAGTTATATTCTCGTAAATAGTTTTATACGGGAATAATGAAGCCTCAAGCCGTACTAATTATTTTCAAGTAGATATGATTGACATATTTTGATTCGAGAGCAATCTCAATTTTCCCTCTCTCATTTCATTATGGTATTAGAGCAGGTTTCTTCTTGGACCTCTCTCTGATCTCCTTCCATTCGTTTGTTTTTATCCAAAGCGGCATTTACAATGGCACTCCAGTGAGGACCACGCGCAACTACTATTGTTTTCTTCCATTCTTGCATTCATCACTAGGTGAGCAATATGAATATGCAAACCACGCTCAGCTGTCATTTTCTTCTGTTTCTTTTTGTTGTTGACATTCCATTCTGTCCATTGTTATCATCCCAAAAAAATTTAAAATAGAAATTATATACCCCAATCTGTTACAAGCATATGCATTAGCAGTGCCGTGCGTTTGAGAGGCATTTTAAAAATTTGATATGCAGTACATTAGTTAGCGTTGAACTTCATTGTTGCTGACATTTCTGTGGAGGCTATCAGTATATTCATTTATATACTGTTCATTATTGTCATCTTTACTCTATTTTGTTATATGCTAATCGACCTTTGGAGATCATATGTTCTTCTGTTGCTGAGCTAGAGTCAATTATATCGGCCAACCTATGTCTATATATTGTTGCATCTATTTTGGTATTGGAGAAACGTAATTATTGGAGAACATTGACGATTGAGACAGAATTGCATTCAGATGCCATTATAGGAGTATATGAGAAGTTCCTTGGATGGAGGACAACGACCTCCAATAATCGTAATTCATCTCCACGCATAATTTATTTTATCTCAATTCATCACCAGACAGAAAAAGTAGGCATAGTCTAAGAATCAATATACAAAGGTTTATCATATTCTCTCTGTGATTACACTTTTGCAACAATGTTATTTTAATATTCAAAAATGGTTCTGGAATGTAGTGGAAATGTCCCTTCCGAGGTGGATCCTAAAGTAGAATCATCTTATCTCACTTGCAAGGCAGGGGCCGCTAGGGATTATGTTGCAAAGAAGAAAAAGGTATACTCATTTCATTTGTCCAGATACCCACTTCAATTTCACAAAGGCCCACTTTTTGAAAAATTGAAAAGATTTGTTGTTTTATTTAAGTACGTTGGATGACTGATTCGTGGACAAGAAATTCCACTTCAAACTGATGAAAAATATGATTGACTAGTTTATGGGGATTATAAAGGCATTCCTAAGCAACAGATACAAGATTTCATGTCCATGGATATGACATTGTTCTAAGAGTGGATGTACAAGGAGCAACTACATTGAGATCAATTATTGGTAATGGTGTTGTGTACATATTTCTTGTTGTAGAAAGTGAGGTGTTTCTTGTTAAGAGGATTATTGATAGAAAGAACTACTTTTACTAACTTCTAGTTTGTCTGCATGTCAGTACTAAGGGGGTGTTAGAATTTAGTACATGACATAGTTAATAGTTAAATAAATAAATTAACAAACTATTGTCAATTTAATAAATAAATTTAATTCAAGTAGTATATTTTTGTAAATAGTTTTATATGAGAATAATGGCTTATAAAGCCAATACTATGTAATTGTTTTTTTAGGTGAATGTGATTGACAATATTTTGATTCGAGAACAATCTCAATTTTTCTCTCATTTCAATAAGTTGCACTTAAGGGGGGTGTTAGTGTAAACAGAGTCATTATTCACCTAGTTAGCTAATCACCTTTCTAGAATTGACCTATTCACACTTATCTTAAGTTTACTTAAGGCTATTTCATACTTTTGTCTCACTTCATAGCATTGAGACATGTGTCCTCGTCACTTGAGACACGTATTGCATGCATACTAGCCACTTGCTCACATACTTATCAAGTGAGCTCACAAGTGTTGCACATTTGGAGGGTTAGTCAGTTGTTTAGTCTTACCTTCCTACCTCATCTACTTTTCCTATACATGCATGATTCCTCATTGTATTTAAACACTCTCCATTTATATGATAGACATAGTATTATGCTCATCATTTCACTTGTGAAAGGTTATCAATTCACGCTTTATGATCTTGGAATTCTCCAACAACTTTGAAATAGAACACTAGAATTGTAATTTGGTTGATTCCTTGAAGATAAAAACATAATCGAGAATTATGAAATGTTGGCCAAGGTAAACATTGGAGATTAGTAGGAATAAGTGACTTGTTGATAGGACCACTAGATTGCTCCTAAATACAAAAAGGATAGGTTTATTACAAGAGGGTATAAAAGAAAAAGATGATCATATAATGATGTTGGGGTTGTGTATATCCTACCTTATGTGAATATATTGATCTCATGAATTTAGATCATGTTATATGTTATTATAAGAAGACTAAAATATCTTAACATGCCTTAAAATAGAGGGCAATAAAAATGTATACCTCTTAGATAAGCCTACAAATTGTTCATTATTTGTGAAATACAAGAGTAAGGTTGGAATGAATTACCATATTTGATATTGGGGATAGTCTTGAACCAAGGTACTGTAAAATTAAAAGAGCTAAAAAATTAGACCCTTAAGGAGTTAAGGAGAAAAGGGACACAAATATCCTTAAATGTTTTAGTAAGGACATGATATTGTGTACAAAGTTATATAATTGATGTGTTGGTTTTGATGGGCACGTGAATGTCCTTGAAAATAAAGATATAGGCACCCTTAGACTATCACCATCATAAAAATTTTAAGGAATTCAGATGCATGGTAACTAGTCTAGGTGCTTGTACTTCCTTGATGGGACTCATTTCAAATTTTGACTATGAATTGCAAAATAGTTGTCATAATGTGGCCTTGTGACAAAAGAATGTGCATGGGTTTTTAATCTTATTAGCTCTTATGAAATACAAGGGATTTTATTGATTATAAATTGTGACATATTATGTGATGTTAATAGGATTGTGTCAATTCTTGTATGTATAATGTATGTGTTGTTGATAGTATTGTGTAAATTTGAGTATAAATAATGCATGAATAAATATGATGATTGTTTATGGAGTTCTTAATCTTGACAATTTTTATGAAAGATAAAAGATTTAATGGATTTTAAAATTGAGTCACATTATGTGATGTTGGTAAGATCGTGTGAATCCTCACATACATAATACATGTTTCATGTTGGTGGTATTGTGAAAATCCTTGCACACACAATGCATACACAAACATAATGAATTCTATTTGTTCAAATTCTTTAGCCAGAGTAGTTGAACTCCATAAAGACCATTCGTGTCTAGACAAAGAAAGAATTAAAATGTTGTCACATGAATGACTGGAACCATTGTGAATGAAATACCTTTTTCTAGAAAGGAAATAATTTTGAGATAGCAAGGATCTTATTTGGATCAAGAAGATTTAAGTAGTGGTACATGGTGACGCATCCTCGACAATTTTTTCCATGTCCCTACATCGGGACATTTCGAGGTCATGGGGATGGTCAACCGTCCTCACATCGCCTACCCCATTTTAAACTTTAAAAAAAATTATTTTGGTTTGTGTGGGCCCCCATGCCCCTCTAAACCCTAAATCAATGAAATACTATACTCCTATTATCACTTATGTTCATTTTTACATGAATTTTTTTTGTAGCCAAGTTAGAAAGACAACGAGGAGGGTTTAAAGGTGTTGTTGGTAAAACCAACATTAGTGAGGAGTGAGGTAACAACTAGCAAGAGAAGTAAAAGAGGTATGTTAATCTTCTATTTGTTCTATTTTTTTTTAATTCAAAGTTCCAAAGATGGAATGTATGATTTTTTTATTTTGTTTTGTTTTTTTAAAAAAAATCAATTTATAAATTTCAAAAAAAAACAACATGAGCAACAATAGTGAGACTAGTGGGCATTGTTGAGGGTCAAAACAACGCAACAACATTACACAGAATATTACTATTATATTTCTCCTGAAAAAGAAAGACAACACATGGTAATCTAACTCCCAAGGTCCAAGTAATTGGTTGTCAATTATGTTGATGTCACTCAGTGGTCAATATAACTGTAATGTGCAAGGGGCCTTTGCTGGTAACAAGGAACAAAACTGCATGAAATCAACTAATCTATGTTTGGGGGGTTTAAATAAAGATAAAAAGATAGATCAGAGCCTTAAAATAGAAGAACATAAACGAAAGTTCTTAATATCCAGACATGCATATCAATAATGAGTGTTTATTCACCTAACCACAACTACAACAAGATACAATCCATAGAATAAACCATACAACTACATACATCTATAGTGTTAATTCAATACCATCACCATTCACTAAAATTTACTTCAAAACAAATCATTCGCTCATCATTAAACATAGATCAAATAGACATAACAGTAACTTCATTCATAAATAACCCAATGAGATAATCTTAAATCTGGTTTTCTCTATTGGTTCTCATCAAATAGAAAACATTTAGGCACAACAAAATCACTGGCATACAGATTGATCATGCATCATTAACCTTATCAAAATAGGTCCAAGCTTAACAACATACAAATGTATACAAACTATAATATGTAACCAAGTTCAATCAAACTTTTTAAGTACTATTGCTAACAAAACATAAAATCCTAGAACTAATCACTATTCGCTATCATCAGGTGGCTTATCTTTCTTCAATTAGTCGACCTTTACAAAATAGAACCTAAAGATACATATAGACATTGCTATGCATAAGTTCCTCCCAATCAAAACTCAGATCCACAAATCAAGGAACTAGAACTGAATGAGGAACTGGACTGTTGATCTTTAGTTACAAGGCTGAATTGCCCTATTGCACAAAATGTTGACACCCAAGAAATCAAGAAAGACTAAAGAATGGAATTGGATTCAAATTCATGTCAAAACCTTGCAAAGAGGAGAGAAGAAGATGTTGCATTAAGTGAAGAAGGTGTTTTGTTTCCAGCGCACTTCTACGTTGCATGCTCAAGGATGTACTCATCATAATTAGAGAAAAATTGTTGAAGGGTATCTGAATCAATCCCATCCAACCAATCATCCTCAAATTTAATCCTCTTTAGTTGTATTGAAACCAATTTTTGCACCTCCTTCCATTTGATCACTTCCCCTCTAGCAGCCTTTGCTTCTTCCCTTATGTCCATAAACCTATCTAATAACAAATCCTCTCCATCATCTCCTTTTTGCATCACCTCTTCAAATCTTCCACTCCATTTCTTCCTCATCTTATCCAAAGAAAGACCATCTTTGACTGAGGTATCTAGATTGACTAAAATAGCCACAATTTCCTCTAGTTCTTCCATCTGTTGATTCAAATATTTAGTAACCTCTTGAATCTCACTTTTATGCTCTTGAATAGTTTTGGATTTGTACTCAATTATCCTTACAGTATTCTCAATGAAATCCACATTATCCTCTTCAAGGATTGATTGCTCAAGTAGATTCAACTGAGGTACTTGGCTAATATCTTTAAGCTTTTTAGCATGTTCCTTATATTCATCACCTTGCTTATCTAGATCTTTGGTGTGCTGGTCCAAATCCCCTGTCAATTCAAGTGTTGCTTTATGAATCTTAAAACTATCAACAAGCACATCATCAACCTCCTGATTGAGCTTGTCAAACCATATTTCCATCATTCCCAATTTGCTCCTCATATGTACTAAATCATCTGCTTGCTTCTTTGTTAATAAAATTGGAGATTCAGGAGCAACCGCTTGTTGAGAAAGTGGAGTGGAGACATCCTTCAAAAACCTATGTAATTGATCCAGTTGAGCCTTAAGCTCATCTTTCCTTTGTTTATCTTTGATCATCCTGGACTTAGTAGAGGAAGCCACAATATCAATCAAATTCATTTGTTGATTTCTTGTAGGTCTTCGCAAATTTACTGTGCCCAATTGATAATCAGTCATCTTCATATCATCTTGGTTCTTGTCCACCATTGGTATTGTACACTCAGCAATGATTTCTCATGTGTCTATAAGCTTGGTGGAATGAAGAACCCTGGACTTCTTTTTAGGCCTCTCCTCAATTTCCTTCATCATTTCATCCCATTTTAAAGGTTGTGGTTGAACTGTTTGCTTTTTCTGCAAGTCAAGCTTTAACCAAGTGGGAATTGTAGGAGTAGTAGCCATCTGTGCTAAAGAAGAAGCGGCAGTAGAAGAGGATAGAGGTTGCAGTATAGTATTTCCAGGCTGAGATTCAACCTCTTGCACATTATGTTGCTCTTTTTGTGCCTCTTCTTGTGCAAGCTTCTTGGCCTCTTCCTTATCCTTCTATTCTTGCAATTTCTTTACTTCCAACTCCTTCTTCAGACATTCCTCTTCTAACCTCCTTTCCTCTAACATCTAATCTTGTTGCTTCTTTAGCTCTTCAACATAATCCCATGCCTCCTTGGACTTCTTCTCATATTCAACAATCTCAGCAACCTCTTTCTCCCTTTCCAAACATTCTTGTTATTCCCTCTTCTTATGAGCCTCTTCTTATGCCTTGAATTTGGCCTCAAGATCTTCCTTTTCCCTTCTTTGAGTAGCCTTCTCTTCCTCAAGATCATGAATTTTCTGTTGCAAAATCAATTTATCTCTCTCTTCCTTCATCTTGAGCTCCTTCTCCTTTTATTTCTACTGTTGAGCCAATTCATCAGCCTTAACTTGAGCCTCCAATTCTTGTTGCTTGGTTGATAACACAGCTTGTGCTTTAGCATCTTCTTCCTATTGTTTAGCTAATGCCTCAGCTTTTTCCTTGGCATCAGCTTCCCTTTTAGCATCCTCAAAGAGATTCCATTGGTCCTCCTTTTTTAGTGCATGCTCAGTCCTTGGATTATCTATTATATCTATGGAATCCACCACATGAGTTTCTTTGTCCAATGGAGTAGCCTCAAAATCTGTTGCAATATCATGTATCTATATTTTAGGCTCCTTTTCCTTCAACAATTCAGCCTCCTTATGGAGAGTTCCCCAGGACATTCCCTCACTTGGATGCTCTGTAACAAGGGATTGAGTGGATGCCCCTTCTTCAATAGATGTTGAAGCATCTACTTATGTAACAGTCTCCCCTTCTTGTACCTCTGGAAAATCTTGGGCAACCACTTCCTCCTCTTTGTTAGAAGGAAGAAACTCCAAGGGTTCCTTAGGAGGCATTCTCCTTTTTGTTCTTTTGTACTGGGTGGTTCCAACAGTATTTATTTTCTTAGATGGTTGAGCCTCCAATTGATAAATCCTCAAGCTGACCCAATGTACACTTCTATCCAAGACTGGTCTTGCAACCTATTTTATATCAATAGATTCATCAACATTCCAATCCACTAGATCAAGATCCTTGGTGTCGATCTTGTCTACATCATATTGGGGATCCAAAATCACCCCATCATCAGACAATGTCTCTGGAATGTCCTCCTTGATCCCATACTCAACCATGAGTGGGATAGATAATCTTTCATAATTTCTCTTCCCGAAATCATACTCGTCCTACAAATCCAACCAAAAGTCCTCCAATAGATTGAAATGTTTATCAAAAACACTAGGAAGCAAGGCATGTATCTTGTGTCTGGGATCATAATGCTTCCTAGAAGTATACATACCCAACTTCAAATAAATTAATTCATCACAAACAACTTTGGTTGACACAATGTGAGGACAACTAAACTCACCCAACTTTATGGGGAACTTGTAACAACCTGTCTTGTGTTTGGTGCCAAATTTGAAGTTAACAGCCAAAGCCTGATATATAAACTCCATTAAAAAAATTCTATTGCCACAACATCTAGGAAGCAAATGAGGATGACCATCAAAGCCTCCTAATTTGAAGTGTATGTGGGAAATTGGATAAACCAGTGTCCCCATTCATTGATAAAAGTCTTTGCCTCCCTACTTAGTCTATATCCAGCATCACCAGTGAGTCTATTAATGATGACATAAAGGAAGGCATCATTAACCCTCCTCTAATGTGACTCTGATGCTTACAATTTGAGCTGATTATAGTGCCCCCACACCTTCTTTTGTCCTTGAACTTCTCCCAACATTCCAACTGTATTGCGTCTAGGAAAGATCCCCATCCAAGCAGTTGCATAGACCACATAAGAGGTCATAAAGAAACTCTTAGTCTCTTTCACTCTAAGCATTTGATTATGAATACTCTCTGACAATATCATTGGCTAGTCAAACTGATTTTTACCTTCCAAGATAGCTTGGATGAATGGGAACATCCATTATTTAAATTGTGAAGCATCCCTTTTCCCAAATACGCTAGAAAGCAGCATGATTATGTCCCCAATCTCTTTCCCAAAATCTACCCTTTTAGGCTAGTCAGGAAGCTTGGTTAAAGACTTTTTCTCTACCCTCATCCAGTGCTTGTTCATGTGGGACTTGATATTTTCTTTATTATTGCTGCAAAATTTCAATGCTTCTACTTCATTCAACTGCCTAGGATTCTGTGGAATGGGTGCATCAAACATGAACTTGAACATTTGAGTTGTTAGATCAACAATAACATTGCCTTGTAAATCCATACACTGCCTAGTAGCAGGATTGTAAGCCCCAACAACTGCTAATATCAATTCTGGACATTGAAAAAACAAAGGGAATAGTGCAACATATACCAATCCATACTGAGCAATCCTCTGTGCCCTCAGTGTAATATCTTCATTAAAGGTTTCATTTGCCAGCTCCTCATAATTAAAAGGGATGAAATTAGTATCAGTAATATATGCCCAGTCATAATCAATCTTGTTGGCGGTAAGGGTAGCTTCTTTATGTTTACACCTCAAAGTTTAGGGGAGCTTCTCCACTTTAATCTTCTTCAGCCTAGCCCCCTGTCTTGAATTTTTTGCAGATTGGCTTCTTTGGGAAGCCTCTTCTAATGCTCCAGACATTTTTCAAACTCTGCAATAACCTCTTGTATTAGAAGATCAACATATAGAAATCAATACATCAGTCAATATCTACCTCCATCTCTTTGAAACAACATTTAAACATAACCAAACTTCAACCTTTATCAGAGGCAGAGCCATAGGAGAATAGGAAACAGATAGTCATCTGGATACAAAGCGGGACCGAAATTGGAAACAAAACTGAACTCAAGACTAATCTCTAGTTCTAAGTTTGATTTCCACTCTGGTTCCGACTCCACTCAAGGATAGGCATAAAGACACAATACCGCAATGATCGAAAGAAAAATCATTTTAGGATCTAATCCTAATGGAAAACAACTTTGAGACAAGTTTGTTCTCGGGTCCGCTCCCGCCAATTCAATATGCAAAATAGAGGGTACTTTCAAAAGACACAGTCACATGATTTTAAAGACCTGGGTCACATAGGCCTACGAGGAAATCCAAAAAAAGGGGTTTAACCCCATCCCTGACCACATAAAAATTGAATTTAACCCCAGGACAGGATATTTTGTAAAGGTTGTCAAGAAAACCCTAGCTTGCTCGACCCATCCACTTCGTACATTAGGGCAACACAAAAACCCAACTTGGAAAACATAGAATCGACACGGAAACAAGATCAGAGGGGTTTCCAAAAAAAATTGATCACATTCAAATGGAAAAAATCCCAACAACCGAAAACCCTAGTGAAGAACTAGGGCACAACAAAACACACCTATCATGAAAGCGACCGCAAAACAAACAAAAATGGAACAAGAAAGAAAGGAAAAGAAACAAACCAAGAACAAGAAATGAGCAAAGAATTCACATAAATAAGACTTTTGCAAACGTGCCAAAACATAACACAACGCAAGACAAAACTACGCACAACAGGAAACAAAAGAGACAAGAATCCTACCTTAAAATGCTCTCTAGGAAAGACTGGAATTTGACCAATATTAGCTCCGCAACTTGCCTCTGCAATTAAATTGATCAGCTCAAAGTTTTTCTAGCTCTGGTTTGCTTAAACGTCTTGAATAAAAAAGATAATGATCCAATTAAACATAATTAGGGATTTAAAGTCAATTCCCGCGTGTGAAGAGGCTGTAATTAATGCCATTAATGTGGAGGGTCGAAGGCAGAGCAAACAAAGTGAACAAACAGTTAACTCCTGAGAACACCAAAATCAAGGCGGACACAAACCTCAGAATGAACTAGAACAAGAAAACTTTAACAAGCCTTCTCGCCTAAATCCTATTCCAGTTCCAGTCTCATAAAAGGACAAGCAAGCAAGAAAAAACACAAACAAAGGGAAGCAGAACCGGCACAAAAACCGGACCTGACCCAAACACGAACAGAAACAAACACCACAATGCAAACAAGTGGAGTCAGAATTGGAACGGGAACAGAATCTGGAAATTTTAGAAAGTTCCAAATTAGGTTCCAATTCAGGTTCTGCTTCCAGATGAAAAAAGCAAGACACAAAGAAAATGACAAACAACTCAAGGGAGAAACAAACCCAAGAGTGCCAAACAAACCGATAGACAATGAAAGGAAACACGGAAGAGAAGGCAGACCCGGAGTCGGAACAAAATCCGAACTAGGAACTTTGGAAAAGTTCAGAGTCCAGTTTTGGTTTAGGCTCTACTTCTGAAAGAGCAAAAGAAAGAAAAAACTTAGGAGCAAAACAAACAACAACCAAAGACAAAACAAAACAAGGGGGACCCATTTTGTTCCAAAATAAAATGGGGTGGTTATGCAAGGCATAATAGGCATGTTGAGAAGGAAGAAGAAAATGAAAGTGGTATGGGTGAAGGGGGACAAAACTCAAAAAATATGTTTGAATGCCCTTCTAAAGCTCTAAAAACTTATGCAAAATCCTTTAATTCTAAAAAACCTCTTCTTCAATTGGTGACAGCCCTACAAAGATAAAAAGAAAAATTTAGGGGGTACTAGATTGTGGATGTGTCATGTTTGTCATGATCATTTTAATGAGAGCTACAGAAGGGTGTATTCTCATATGTTGGGCTTTAAAGCCAAAGGGTTGAAGATTAATGAAGATATAAAGGAGGATGAGAGGGTGGAGTGTTATATATTGCAAATGGAGACATAATCAAAGTCTAAGGGGTTTCCAATTCCAACACAATCTGAACAATCATTTATGCATATTCCCTCTATAGTTGGTAGTGCTAGTGGTGATATTAATGTTTCCACAAGAGGGAAGAGGAATACTATTACTAGTGAGTAGCCATTTAATATAGTTGCAATTTTTTTCAATGTGCATGCACGAGATGTGGCAGATTCCTCCATTTCCAAGCTTTTATATGCCCATGCCATCACATTCCATGTAGCACGTTTTCCTTACTTCAAACAAATATTCAAATTTGTAACTATTGTTTGTTCCTCTTTCACTCCTCTTTGGGAAAATAAACTACATTCTACACTCCTTTACAAATAATATTCCAAGGTGATTTTTGTGATGGAGGACATGAGATAGTGTTGTATTTTGATGGGCTGCTCTATTGTCATGGATGGGTGGACTAATATTAGACATTGGACACTTATCAACATCATAGTCACATGTTCAATTGACTCATATTTTCTTAGAGCTATTGATTGTTCTAGGAAGTGCAAGGATGCAAAATTTTAGATTCATATTTTTGAGAGATGTTATAGAAGAGGTCGAGGACTCCAATATTGTGCAGGTAACTTTACTGATTGAACATCTATGTAAATTAGTTGGCATGATGTTGGAGGGTGCTTACAAGCACATATTTTGAACCCCTTTTTTTGTTCATGTGTTGAAAAATGCATTGAAAGACATAGGGAAAATAGAATGGGTGCAATAGGTGGTGATAGAAGCTAGAGATATTCAAATGTTTATTTGCAACCATCACACTTCACTTGCTCTCTTCAGAAAATTTTCAAAGAAGGAATTCCTCAAACCTATGGAGACAAGATATGTCAATTATTTTATTTTGTTAGAGAGGATGCTTGAGGTGTAGGATCCTCTAGATAGTTGATGATGGTTAATTCAAAGTGAAGTAGATGGTCTACTTCAAACACTATAGAAGGAAAACACATCAAAAAAAAAGTTCTTAATGATGATTGGTGGGCCAATGTGAGGTAAGTTCTTTTTTTTTATTAACTTGTTGATGTTCATTTTATTTATAAATTTATTTTATAATTTATAATTTGATTGCTGATTTTAATTTTCTAACTTGTCTTTTTTCAAAAAAATTGTTTGCACTTGCAAATATATTTGCTCCTTCATTTCACCATTTGTGGATGTCATTAGATATGTTGATTCATACTATCCTATTCTAGGAGATATTCATGAGACATTTGACAGTATGCTTGGAAAAATGAATCAAGCAATTTCTAAAAGTGATCCTAATTTGGGATTGTGATGCGGTGGTGGAACAC
>VDFB02385962.1:0-12999 GCA_007258455.2 Sequoia sempervirens | reverse complement strand
GTGTAGTTCTATGAAAATTAACATGCAATCAAATAAGGTTTAATGAAATGGGTTGATGAGATTTTTCTCCAACTCAATTATGTGGAGTCAACATTTAGGGAGGTCATTTACATTGGGGATGACCTCTTGTTGATTAGGCTTATGAATTAGATTGGTCCTATACTAGAATATTTATCTCAAGGGACCATTTTAGAAATGATGTAAGATCTTAATTATTTCTTGTTCAAGTAGGAATAGTTTGAATATCCCATGCAATGGCCATGATTCAAATGAATTGGCTATGATTCAGGAACAATTGGTTTGTATTGCAAAAAAATAATCCATCTTGTTGGAACTTATGATTTTTTATGGGAAGCTTACAAGAGGGTTTATGTTCACTAGAAAAAACTAGGGTGTGTGGTTTAGAAAGTATAGTAGATTAAATGACTCAAGATCTTGTTGTATAAACATGTAGGCTCTCTACTATTGAAGATGGAAGGTGTAGTACCCCTCCATTCTCACCTGGGATGTGCAAGTAGTCTGGCTAAGGAATCAGAAGAGGAAGATGGACAAGAGCTTCTAATGGTATTTTTGTGAGTATGATATTACATTATGATTGCATTTAATTGGTGATGCTTTTATATAGATGCAGTATTAGGTGGTGATGCAGTGAATTAGTAATTGTTCATGATGATATGAGGTGATTTGTATATCTTAGTGATGTTGTTTTATATTCAATGTTGTAGTTGCTAATGTGGTTATGGTGAGGGGATGGCGTAGCATCACTTGTTGCGAGTGCCCTGCTACACTGCGATTCCTTCTCATGAGGTGCTTGTATTTAAATAGATATATTGTGCACAACATTGTTTGTATGCAGGATTGCAGGTACATAGTCTCGATTCCACCTGCTTCGGCAGGACAGGGCAAGCACCTATAACCTAATGGTATAATGTTAAAACAGAGGTGGCAATGAAGTCATCCTGTCCCATGATGTCAAACTGTCTTGTTAAAATGGTTTTATGCGTTCTTGTAATTGTCGTTCTTTGTGGTTCATGTTTGTGTCTGGTCGTATTTTATTCATGTTGGTATTTTATAAGTTGTGACTGATTCAATTAAATGATGGTGATAATTGTTTAGTATAATGTTAGATTAAATTGTATTTAAATATTTAAAAAGTTTTATTTTAAAATTCATGTATTTTATTATAGGCTAATTAAATATTAAATTGTGTTTTGTTAATCTAATTAAATTATCTTGTTGAAGATAATTATAAAATAAATAAATTAAATAAATCAAATTATGTGCAAAGCAAGTAAAGCTTGCAAAAGCTGATTTAAAACAAAAAGTATTGAAGAATAGAAAAATAAATAAATAAAAGAATGGAAAAAGTTGTGTGAACGAATGAGAATTGATATTTAACTGAAAAGCTTGCTTTTAAAGATATAATTTCTTTTATTGATGATTTTTAGAGCTTTTGCAATGGAATGGTATTATCTTTTATTTAATTGAATTTTTTGGAGAGTTTTACACACACACAGAGGATTATTGAGACAGGAGTTGCACAAGTTAATGGTTATGTATTTTTGAATGTTCTGAAGTTTGGGAAAAAGATAATTTCATTCTTTTGCTTGCTATATTTTGAGGAGAGTTTTAGAAAGGGATTGTCAATCTTTTGTTGGTGTTATTCTGGAGAGTCTTCTGAACAAATAATCAGATTCGAGTTCGAGCACGAAATTCTATAGAGGAGATTTCGAAGCAGAAACTTGAAGCACTTCGTAGAGGCCATCGAGATCAAGCAAGCTTCATCGGACTCTCGAGAGCGTAGGACTACAGGTTCCACCCTCTCTCTTCTTAATTGTTTTTGAATCTATAAAAAGAATAGAAAGGTGTTTTGAGTCAATCTTTGCTTGTAAAATAAAAATCTTTCTGAGAATTAGATTAAAATGGATTCTCTGTGAAAATAAATAAATAGATAAATAAACAAATGAACAAATATGGTTTATTATTTTAAATTTGTCAAAACAAAAACCTACATCTTCTGAAATGTCCAATTTGACTATAATGGGATTTTGGGAAAATTGTTTCCTCTTTGAGAATAATGAATTTGGAATTTTTTGGAAATATTTTTTATATGAATGTATTTAATTGTTCCTCTGTATCTTACTCTGTTTTATTAATACATATACAAAGGCCATATATATATAAATTCTATGATGTATCCGTTTCAGAACGCTACCATGCTTCAGTACAACTTAAACTCTAATTTTTAGAATTTAATTGTTTGCTTTAGATTAAAATGTAATTAAATGTAGGCCGAAGTGAATGGGTTTCATACCTCGGGTCTCACCGGCATAATGGCTAATAACAACAGCCTTTATGATCAGCATATGGCAAATAAAAGAGGGTCAGCCTTACTATGTAGATTTGAATTTAAATTGAATTTAATTTATTTTATTTCATTTATATATATATAAAAACATATATACATTGGCTTTCGCGTATGGTACTTATTTCCATTAAATATTATAATTATAATTTATTTTATTTTAAATATAATTATAATTATTTTATTTAATATTATTTTTATTTTAAATGGTAATTTATGTATTTTATTTAAAAAAGGTTAAACAAATGCATGCCATACATATATTATTTTAAATACAATTTTAGTCAAAACCTGCCTTAATTCATCGTTGTGGACTATGCACGAGAAAATTGCATTTCAAGTATATTTGGATGATTGGAATCCTCCTACATTCTTTTGTAATGACTATCCATTTGGTGAAATTAATTCATTTTAGAATCTGGGAACGGAATTAAATTCTATTAGCGCAAACTTATGCAAAATATATTTGAGTTTTCTTTACTGCTATGTTATCGCTAGTGTTGTCCATGGGAACCCTGGCTGTAATTTTGTGAACTTTGTCTCGCAGGTATGCTTTAATTTTGAATGTTATCCTTGTCTTGATTACACTTTTGGAGTTGAAACTTATTGGTTTTATGATGGAAGGGTGGTACGGGTTGTTGAATTTTGTTATGAATTATCGCAAGATGAGTTATGCCTCGCGTGGCTTGGTTTTGAGTTATGTGCTTTATCTGTTGAGTTCAACCTTTGCCTGGATTTGATTTATGTTAGGGGTCTTAGGGAGAGTGGCTCTTCGTGGGGGCCGACGCCTCAGTTGGAGGAAGGGCTAGGAGATCCCATGAGAGCTATGCGATGACACTCTCCACTAGACACCCGTTTTCCTTGTTTCTTGTTGCCTCTAGAATTGTGTACTGAATTGGTGTTTCAGATTTATATGGAATCATGTTCTATTTATTGTTTCAGATTTATTTGGAATTGTATTTTGAATGTTGTATCAGTTCTTCTGGCAATGTCTTTTGGATGTTGTATCAGTTATGCTGGTTTTGTACTCTTACTATTGATTTAGATTCTTGTGAAAAAGATTTATGAATGTTCTTTGGACTTGTTTAATTGTCAATAGCTTTTGGATTAATTATGGCCAGCTCTTTTTATCTTGGCCCATTTTTCCTCTCTTGACTCGTGAATGCTGCACCTGGTGTCATTAAACCTTGTTGCAATCAGATTTGTAATTATAAGTTCATGGAGTCGGCCTTGACAATCATGGTCGAAGTTAACTTCCCCACTCCATGGTTGTCTCACACATGTCGGGTGGAATCTCAAGACCTCCGCTGGGTTCCCTCGGGCTTCAAGATTTTGTTTGCGCACAGATTCCTCTCCTAACTTGGAATCGTACTAGTGTTCACTCAGAGGTTTCTGTACTTCTGCAATTTCATCCCACATGTTTAGAAATTGTACACCATTCACCAAACCTAGTGTACAACTCATTATTGAGAACATGTAATCGTATGTTTAAACGATGATGTAATAGTTAGGATGCTTTGTAATATTATTGTAAATGATTCTATATGATTGTAATATGGGATGTAGTGATACTTTCACTCTTGGTTTATGGATGTACTTTTATTAATGATTATTGTAATATAAATTGGTCAAGTTGTTTAATAATTATCTTTTACTTTTGTTTTAGTTGTGTTGCAATGTGACCTCGTGTGCCCTAGAGAATGTAACATTAAGTTGTTAATGTGCGATGTAAATGTAATTAATACGTAAATATAATTAATGTTCGGTTGCATGTTTACTTTATGTTATTTTAAAAAAAAATTGTTGGTTGCAATGTTTGTTCTCTGGGGTTTGCACGGCGGGAGTGACAGAAGGGCTACTTGTTGTAATTCCATTGGTTATGTTCTTGTAAGCTCTAAATTTTAAAGGTAAAATGAAGGAAAATACTCACCTGCACAACTTGCCACATTTAATGTCTCATCAATGAGTAAATATAGAAGAGGTGCATTATACAAAACTAAAATTGGGGCAAATATATATGGTAGGGAGTTCAAAGGCTTGCAAGGTGTTTTTATGGTGAATCCCTTGGTAAATGTCCTAAGAACATTAAATCTCAGGAGACCATTGAGTTTATTTCAAATGAAATTTGAATGGAGTCACACATGCACAATATGTGTTATATTTGGATAGTGACAACAATTCAAACTATTATCTTATCTTAAGAAAAAAGCTACTTTTGCTTTAAGAAATAATTCATAATTTCCTTAAGGGAAAAATCTAGATTTTTAAATTTTGGCAATGGTTGTTATCTTGAAGATATTATATATCTATGTTGATTTGAAGGAAAATTAATTTTGTAAAATGGTATCTATGTGAAGATTGTAATAATTCATCTAAGCAATGAGAATTTTGATATTTTGTATGGTGGATATTTCCTTGGCATATTGGCAAGGTTTCACCACATAAATTTGTGTATTGTTTATCTTTTATGTTTTATCCAATTTTATATTTTCTATTATTTCTTCATGACTAATTTATGCTACAATATTATTTTCTTTTGTGGGATCATATTTCTACAAGAAATTAGGGTTTATTACTATACTAGGTGTTGTTGGTGTAGGTTTTTATTTTCCTAGTTGGATAATTTGTTTTCCCTAAGTCATAATTTTTTCCTACATTTTTATTAAGCTTGCTTAGGATAATAAAGTGAGTTTACTATTTAATAACTAGGAGATAAGGTGATGAGGTGTCCCCACTCTTAAAGGGTGGAGTAAATTTACATTTTCATCACTTTAATGTCCAAGAAAGTCAAATCTAGCTTTTGTTTCACTCAATTTGGTCACCATTTGATATAGTTGCAAACTAAAGTTTGAAGCTCATATCTGGTTAATAGCCTTTTTCTAGAGCATTTTTGGTTCAAATGAACCTTTCCATTGCACTCAGATGGCCCAAAAACCCTTATTTAAATTCAACCATTTAAAAAAACATTACTTTTTGCCACAATGCTCAGTTTTGGAAGACAAGATATCATCAAAAAGCTAGAGATGATAACTTTCTACCCATAGAGGAATTGAAAAGAACTTTTCCAATTTGTACTAGATATTGCAAGTTCAAGTCGTTTGTTACAAATTTCTTCAAAAATTCATAACCTTCACCTAGGTGCTTTGTTTTTCAGAAACGAATAGGCATTGGAAAGGTATAGAAGAGAACTACACAACTATAGGGCTAAATTTTTCATATTTTTTCTCAAGTTCATTTTGTATCAAAATTTGTAATTTTTGCTATTGTGAACTTATTGAGCATTGTATCTTGGAAAATTATTTGTAAACACATTAAAATATAAAGTGCCAACCTTGTAATATTTTGGGGGATGATTTTAATACTAGTAAAAATGGTGGGAGTTTATTGGTGTTCTTATTTTGTGTCTTTTGTAATCATTTGAGGATTGTATCATGGGATTTTCTATTCACCCTTCTATGATAATCTTGTGTAAGACAAACTATGAGTCTTATAAAAATGCATTCTAACTCATCATAGATAGATTAAACATTTACCTTACCTTTACGAGCGCATGCTTGAATCAGACAAACTTGGAAGGAAATCAATATGGGGTAATAAAATTGATCATGTATTATGATTGATTGGTTCTCATATTGATAATGATGATATGTGGGTTATAGTGGACATTGAATGTCCCTACACACTTTGGACCAAGACTTAGGAGATGTTTGGATATCCTCATGTTTCTCCATTCCCACATGATCCTACTACAAATTTCTTCATTCCATTTGATGATGCAGATAATATACCCTTTGATGATGCTACTATAGAGGAGCTTGAGTATTTCATAGGTCTTGAATATTCAGATGACATAGATACTTCTCTTCATATTTCTCATCCTCACATTAATACCCCATCAACAATACCTATTGCTACTTCACATTCCAAAGATGCTTCTTTGAAAACTTCTAGTAATTCATTACAACAATGATCATTTATGCCTTCTAGATTTATTCCATTGGGACCAATTTCTACCATAGATCTCTTCTTTGTTTACAGGAGTGTCCCTCATTTTGGATTTAATTGAGGACATGTGTCTTCTCTTTGAGGAAAACTCTTTGGTGCTTGCATTTTTTGCTACTTGATAATCGTGTGTTGCTTCTTTGAAAGCTTCTAGTGACTTCTTGCAGCAGGACATCCATAATCTTTCAAATTTAGCTTTCTGGGATGATCTCTTTATAGGGATTTTAGACTTGTTTATGGAGAAACATATTGTAGATTTGGGAGGCATTATTGATTACATTTATCTTCTCTTTGACAAAGTTGATTCTTATTTATTTTTTGTAAGGGAACACTCTGACCCTTTAGTTTATTCTCTACATGGTCATTCATCAAACATTGACATGTGTGTGGATACTTTGGATCAACATTTTGGAGAAGACATATTTAGAGGAGATACTTGATTCTTTGATTATAGTCTTCATAAATCTCTACAAGATTTTGAGGTTTCATTTTCAACAGTGTTTCCTAGAACACATGATTTGATTGTGAGATCATTCAACATCGGCACGAGGACACTTGGCCGAGTTCAAAGACTTCATACATCTTACAATTTCTTGCTACATATTCCTTTTAGGACTTGGGAAAAAGCTTGCACACACCTTTGGTTTTGTTTCATCCTAAGTGGAGGAACGTTGTTTGAGATGATCATGGATGTTGTTTTGAGCATCTCCCATTGGATTTCTTTGGGAGGAGATACTTAGTCCTTCTCTTCTTCTCTTCTTCTTCTCTTCTTCTCTCTCTATTCTAGAGGGTTTAATCTCTCTATTTGTAGGGGGATTATTCTTTTTTTGGGGTATTTGATATGTACATGTGTGTACCTAACATGGCCTCATTTTTTAGGACCCGTCATCTTTCACATCCTCCTAAACTATTCTTAAGGGGGGGTGTTGGTGTATGTTTTTATTTTCCTAGTGGGATAATTTATTTTCCCTTAGTCATAGGTTTTTCCTACAATTTTATTAAGCTTTCTTAGGATAATAAAGTGAGTTTATTATTTAATAAACTTAGGAGATAAGGTGATGAGGTGTCCCCAGCCTTAAAGGGTGTAGTACTCACTTTTTCATCACTTTATTTAATATTGGTGGTTATTAGTGGTCAATTATTTTTGGTTGATTTAACACTTCCATCCTCTCCTCAGTTTTATATAAAATCACTATCTAGCTTATATTTTTCATCTTTGAAGCTCTAAATGCAATTCTGTCATCTTGACATTGCATATCTCTTGGGGTTTTTGTTTACATTATTTTTTTCTAGTTTATGTAACTTCGAATTTTTCTTAAAAATTCCCTTGTGTTATTCAAATTATTTAAAATTTATAATAGGTGCAACTTCCCTCTATGTATTAATTCTTCCCCTTATTAAGCTTGTATATAGGGAAACCTCACACTAAATACCCTATGCTTTTTTTATGGAGATGCGACTCATTATATCCTTCTTTGCAACTACCTTACGTCTAGTGGGTATGATAGCTAATGTATGACTTATTAACTATTTGAAGAGTCCAAGGTATTCATAGTGGGTGACATTACTTACTATGTTTCTATTATAGATAATGTGATTCATTATCATCTTTTCTTTAAATTGGGGTATTTTGTGTCATATTTCTATATATTTCTTTATTAAGTAGTATCATTATAGATTTGATATTCCCAACAACCAATTGCTAACTATAATTTTTTATTGAGAGAGTTTTACTTTAGAGAAATATTACTCAACCGTATAAGCTACAATTGTTATTCTCTGAGATATTGTGAATTTTGGTGTCTTATTTTTCATTCTCATGTGTGGAGAAACCTAAGGATGGTAGCAATATAAATGAATTCAATAATTGACTCATTTGAATTAGGAATTTTGTTTTATTTAGTTTGACTTTTAAATAAGTGGAAATTTCACATTGTGAGGGGAATATAAGACTAATATTCTATTTTGACTTTGTGTCAAATCGACTAAACTCAAGGGTCCTAAGGAAGATAGCAATATAAATGAATTCAATGGTTGAGTCATTTGAATTTGTATTTTTTTTATTTAGTTTGAATTTTAAATAAGTGGAAATCTCACATTGTGAGGGGAATATAAGACTAATATTCTATTTTGACTTTGTGTCAAATCAACTAAATTCAAAGGTAACTTCTAGTGGTAGTGGAAAATTACAATGTTGTTAGAGATTGAGTGGAAATGGTCAACCATAGTGGTTATAATTGAGAATATTATAAATAAAAAAACCCTACTAAGTTTGAAAAAAGAGAATGTCAATATCATTGATATTGCAAACAATTGTATAGGATAGAAACTAGTTATAAAGATCCTTTGATTGCTAGACATCTTGAAAGTGTGATTAGTCAGCGATAAGCTCACTAGAAGTGAAAGTGGGATAATTTTAGTATGTAGGTGATTATGTGTAGTAGGATCCGTATGGTAGTATGCAAACCTAAAAGTATGCATAGGCATATGATTGTCTTTTTAGTTCATGTGATGTACTTTCTTCCCATGTTCACACTAAGGAGAGGTGTTAGGAATTCATGTTAGTGCTCACATGCGTTAGAATAATAATGTTTGTTAAGTTAGAGTGAATTATTAACAACTCACATATATTTTCTAAGTGTGAGAAGAATTGGTTGGGATTGTATTTGAGTTGTCAAATAAATCTTATAATTAGGCAGTGGTTACTATAATGTAGGAGATTAAACTCATGCATAAGTCCAATGATTATTAAACATGATACAATATAGATTAAATAATAATATTATCATTGTGTAGTTCTCTAAAAATTAACAACTTCAATTTATATCCAAAAATTTGGTTTCAAAATTTCTATTATTTTAAATATAGCTTGTCTTGAAACATTGAAAGCATATATTTCAAGAAGACATTTTGTTCTCAAATTGTGTGCTTTTAAGATTGATGACTAATTAATATTTGGAAGGATAAGTGCAAAAATATGGGGGACAAAAAAGGCATCTTAAGTGGCCACTTTTTTTGAACTCAAGAAATATTGATCTTGGATAAGAAGTTGAAGATAGTTACACTCAAATTTTGAAGATGCAACAAAGAGTCATAGTGCTCTAAATCAACTTTCTAAACTATTTTTTTTTAAATAGTGGAGATAAAGCAGTTCAAATAGGGGGGCACACAAATTGGTCATGTTTTAAATAAAAAAAAACATAACATAGCATCTGGTGTGGCCCCCCTAAAATGTTAAATGTTTTTAGTATTTCAAAACAATAACTTTAGTGAAAAATTAGCTAACACCACATAGTTTATGCCCAATTTTTATACTATTTTTTTCATGAATATATGAATTTTTATTGATTTTCAAAGTGTACACATCCTAAAAAATAGAAAATTTAGCATGTTTCCCCCTAAAAATTTTGAAAACTAATTGAAAATCATTTTTTAATACATGTAGAATGGATTCTAGTTTCTAAAAATGTAAGTAATTTGAAATTTCATTGAATGGTTAAAAATCAAAGTCAAAAATACCACATGTTGGTTTTCAACAAAAAATGGATACACAAACAAAAGAAATTAAACATGAAAACCTTAACATACTTGAAACATGAAAAAAATTACATGGTTAGAAAGCTAATAGAGAGCTCAATATTATCATGGTATTTTTTGACTTGATATTGAAACACCTACAAATTTGATGGGGAGCACAATCAAGATTATATAAATTTATTTGTACAATCAACAAAAACACATCTTTCAATGTTGAAAAGTTAGTCCAACCCTTTGGTTTGGAATCCCAAAAAAAATCCAAGCCAAAGGGATGGAAATTTTGATAGCAGACAATAACGTGGGTGTGTTATAATGCAGTCACATTTCTATGAAGAAAAAATATCTTTCTCTTTGTCTTTTGATCAAACTATATACATGAAATAAACATTTAGATATAGACATTTACCTTTTTATATACTTTTATTTATGTTTCATGTATATTTTTTTAGGATGTTTGAGAATGGTTTCAGGTATCTAAGAGTTATAATGAAAATTCTATGTCTTGGAAGATCTTATAATTTTTAAAAACTTAGCCAAATTAGTAATCAATAAATCACATTTTAGTAACCAACAAGTAAAATTTCAATAATTGGAAAGCTCTATCTAGATCCCTTTGTCTCACTCTTTCTATATCCCTTACACTCTAGACCTCTCTCTCTCACTATCTCCATCCCTTTCTCTATCTCTCTCTTGAGCTCAAGAACTACCTCGCCATCCTTCTCTCTATCTCTATTTTTCTCTCCCTCCTACTCTCTCTCCCTCCCTCCTACTCTCTCTCCCTCCATCCTTCCCTCTCTACTTCTCTCTATCACACCTCTCTCTCTCCCTCCATCCTCTCTCTACTTCTCTATATCACTCCTCTCCCTCTCTCTACCTACCTCTCCTTTGCTCTCTCTCTCTCCCCACCTCCCTCCTTCCTTCCTTATCTACTCTCTATCTCCCCTCTTCCTCCTTACATACCTCTCCCCATATCTCTCTCACTATCTCTCTCTACTTATATCTTCATACCTAAAGAGAGAGATATGAATGGAGGGATGGAGTGGAGATACAGAGAAGTAGAGATTGAGAGAGATAGAGAAAGGGAAGAGGAAGGGTGGAAGGTTGGGGATAGAGTAGGTAGAGAGGGAAGGAGGGAGAGGTATGGAAGGAGAGAGAGTGAGCTAGAGAGACATGCGAGATGGAGAGAAGTGGAGAGGGGAGGAGAGAGAGAAGGGTAAGTGCACAAAGTTGAGTCCATGAAACGTGGAAGTTTTTTCTTTAGCCAAAAAAATGAAATCAGCATTGCAAAAACAGATCCTTAATTTTATAAAACAGGTCCCACTTTTAAAAATCGATCCCGCTTTAGCTTTGATCCGAGCCTAAATGTTAAACTAAATCCCACTTTTAAAAATTAGGATTCCATTTGTTAAAGGGTCCTAAACCATTGCATATAGAATGGGATCTCAATTATACTCTAAACTGATCCTAATTTATAAAAATCGATACCATTTTGTAATAATCAGGATCCCATTTTGTAATGGAATTTGTTTTTTTTAAACATAGAAAACTTCATTTTCACTGCGTATGGGATCCTAAGTTTTTGGGCAATAGCGACAACAAAAACCAACCTCCAGGTATGCCTCCACCCCCCATTTTTATCATTTTTTCATTTTTATTGAAATTGTTAATAGAAGAATTGATTTTAGCATTTTTTAAAATTTATTTGATGTTTTAAGCATTTTATTTAGAAATTGTAACAGTAGAAATGAGGAATTGTGGAAATAGATGAAAAAATGCAATGAAACCTATAGATATTGAATAGAAAATAAAAAATGGACCTTGAATTGTATTTTAGAAATAAAATTTAGCTTTTGAAACCTAAAATTTTCAATCAAAACCAAAAAAATGCATTTGAAAACCCTAATTTAAACTAAACAAAAATTGCATTTCAAAACCCTAGAAATTGAAATGAAAATAAAAAATTGCATTTGGAACCCTAATCAAGCTTTTTGATAAACCCCAACTAAATCAAACAAAAAATTGATTTGAAACCCTAGTTTGAAATGAAACAAAAAAATTGTATTAAAAACCCTAATTGCTTAGATTGAAACCCTAAATTGAATTGAAACAAAATAATTGTTAAAACCTTAAATTGAAATTGAAAAAATCATTTTGCATTTGAAAACCCTAATTTTGAGCTCAAGAAAATTCATTTGCATTGCTTAAATGTTTTAGATTTCATTTGCATTGTATGGAGAAAACAATATGTGAAACTTTACTTTCAATGTTAAATTATAATTAGATTATAAAGCAATATGTTAAAGAATAGTTACAATTCATAAATTTTATCAATGTTTGTTTGCAAATTTAGTTAGCAAATTCCTAAATCCTTGTACAATCCATTTCCAATTGTCACTTAATTAGATAATATTCAACATTCATTTCTATTTTATGTTTTGATCTCTCTTAGTCATGCCTTGTTTCCATTTATTGTTTGCATGTGTTCACTATTGTTTGTTGTCTTTTGACAATCTTAACCCTCATTCTAGTCAATTACTTGTTAATTAGGCTTCTAGTTTAGTCTAAAATCTCAATTTTTGCACTAGTTACCTAGATACTAAAAGAATCTAAATATTTTTCTTTTCTTTCTTTTAGGTTCTTTTAGTTCCAAACAATCAAAAATAAAATACTTGATTCAAAATTAACTAATTTTATATTATACATTTTATATCATGAAATTCATTTAAGTGGGAAATATTAATGAAAAAAATGTTAAATAAAATAATCTTATATTCAATTAAAAAAATCCCAGTTAAAATATACATCAAACTCAATCTTAATAATACATAATTATGTGTTTCTATTATGGAAATAGTCAATCTATTCATAAAATAAAAAATATTCATAAACTAGGCACTAACTTGCAAGTCCATTATTCCAAGGGCCACCCAAACTTCACCCTAAGTTCGCTAAACCCTAAACCTTGAACTCTAAAATATAAACCCTTAACACTAAAGCATTCATTTTTAAAATGAAATTTGGTTGCCTTAGGAAACTCCACCAAATTTTGTTCCCTTAAGCCATGTCATTTTGTCGTAGGACCTTACTACTACAAA
>VDFB02385961.1:72752-107559 GCA_007258455.2 Sequoia sempervirens | reverse complement strand
TTGTTGTTGAGGTTGATTTTCTTGTTGAGGATTTTGTTCTTCAGGATTTGGTTGCTCTTCTTCTTGAGGATTTTTTGGTTTTGTGGGTTCATTTGCATCTCCTACAAATTCAAAATTTTATATATCAAATTTAACCTAAAACTAACAAAATCAACTGAAAACTAGGTGTTTTGGCTAGACGTTGCTTTTGCGGTTACTTGCTGGTGTCTAGTGGCTGGTGTCCAAGGTCTATCCCCTTTGTGCCTTATTGTTCCTTGATGGTGTCTGGGGGCTGGTGTTTTGGTTGGACCCTTCAGTGGGTATGGATTTGGTGTTGCATCAGTTTTGTTCAGTGGTGAAGGTTTGGAGGGATGGGTGGTTTTCAGGGATTATTTTGAAGACTCAGACATTGTTGTTGTGGTTGCTTGCTTTGGTCCTCCTTCTCACTACAGTCTCCTTCTCTCTGAATATTAGGTATTCTTTTGAGGTGAAGACCTCTCCTTTGGAGGTGGATTCCTCTCCCTCTAAGGTTGAGGTGTATTTTGTGGATGAAGGTCTCCTCTTGATTTTCCCATTGAGGGGATTCCCATTTCTATTAAGGTGGAATGGTGGTTTGTAGGGGTGTTGGGGCTATGGTAGGTTGGACAAGTTGGGTTTTGTCTCCTATAGAGGTGGAGAGAGAAACTGGGTTTTAAGGAACACATTTGGTGCCTCGAGTTCTTATAATGACCTCTCCTATAGAGGTGGAGAGGGCATGTTGTTGGGAAAGGTTTTGTCTACTTGCGGAACTCTACTTCTACAGACCTATGACTTGGAAGTCTTTGCCAGTGGAATAGAAAGACTAATATCCTTGAGTGACTGGTATGCTATGGCCTGGTTGTTGCAGGCTTCTCTCTTGGGTTTAAGGTCCTTGCCAAAACCTAGTTGTATTGGGTTGTTGGTCCCATCAAAACCAATGGGTTAAAGATCCATGTAAAATCTTGGTGTTGTGTTGGGCAGCTAGTTTTTGGCTACTGGTTTGTCTTTGTTCTACTATAGGGATTTTTTGACTTCTCTTTAGGCAGCTTAACCATCCTTTTTTGGGTTTCAGGTCCCTTCAAAACCTGATGGTTTCGGGTCCATTCAAAACCTGTTGTAAATGGTTTCGGTTCCATTCAAAACCCATGTATCCTTTTATCAAAAACAAAATCAACCTAAAACTAAGAAATTCAAAACAAACAACAAACAATACTTACCTATCCCACCTCTTCATTGTTGTGGGCCATCCTTGCAAAGAAATAGCAACTCTTGTTGAATATTTGTGCCCAATACCTCCTCCTAGAACACAAGCACGAAAGTTGGGGGTTTTGGCCACGGGTAGAAAAAGAAAACAGTCGAAGTGAAAATGAAGACTTTCACTTTTTTTTTTGCTTTAAATGTGCTATAACGCGAGCGCATTATAACGTGCTCATGTTATAGCATTTTCAAAAAAAATTTAGAAAGTGGCCACAAAATTGATACCCAACTTCATGCACCCGCCCAGTGGTGGTCATGAAAATGGTGCTCAAAAAGGGGAACTTGGAGTACCAGGATACCTTCAAGGCGAACACACAAATTGTTTCAAGGTGAACTTGGTGTCCCTTCTTGACATTCGCATGGCTAAGGTAGAAGCGAAGGCACTAGTTTGCAAGTTGTTCAAGAAGGAATTGTTGGGTGGTCTGGAGGAGGTTCTCTACACGACGATACTTGGATCAAGTGCCCCGAGTCCATATGACCTGGCTCTGCTAAAAATTTTGGGCGAAGTCATTAAATATTACCCTCTCCTACTAGATTTAAAGGGTATGGCCTTAGTAAGGCATAGGATGATTGCGACGGTTAGGGAAAATTTTCTTAAGAAGGTGATGTAGTTGGAGATTGTGGGTGACTTTGAATAGGTTCAAGAGTTCGATGCCTTTGCCAAAGCCAATGGTTTCTTGTAAGTGTTGGGTGATCTTTCAGTACTTCTTGTAAATGCTCGATGGTAGTATGTTTGGTTTGGGTCTTTTTGTTAAGATGTAATGGTTAGGATGGTGGTAGGTGTGGGTCAGCATAATGTCAGTTTTGTAAATGTTTAATAGCAATGGTAATGGCAATGTCTAGTAGGGTTTCGTCTATGGGGGTCTAGTCTTACTTTCTAGTATGGTTGGCGGGGGTTTGGTCCTGGGTGGGAGGAATTTTTTTGGTGGTATTTTTTGGCAACTATTATGATCAGATCCTATTGAGCAGATGCATGTAAACTTTTTTCCAGATTAATACAATACTCTATTACGAACCAATATATATATATATATATATATATATATATATATTACATAATATTAATATAATATTTAATATATATTATATATACTATATAATATACTATATAAATTATATGTAGTATATAGTATATATAATAATATAATATATAATACATAATATGTAATATATATATATATAATAAATTAGTATATTAGTATTTTTTATTTAGGCTGGGGAATTGGGTGGCACAGCCCCTATAAAACTGCGGTTAAGCAGTAAACTTTTAATGTGACCAGCAGTGGCTTGGCATGACATGCCCTCGATTACCATAGGGGTGGGGGAGACTAGACCTGCGTGACCAACCTCACAAGCAGGGAAAGATTTAGCCAGAGGCTAGGGCCCCAACCCAAATTAGTATATTAGTATATTAGTATATATTAATATATTAAATATTATGTATTATAAATAATAGAAGTAATAGATATCTATTTGAGATCGATATCCATTCTGAGGAGAATTTGTTTCAAACAGGATATCCATTTTTTTTACGACAAAATCATAGGCTTGGGTTTGGTTCAACTCAAAAAACGTGTTTACAAAATTTCCTTAGTTTTCCAAAGTTCGCCCTTGTGGATGACGAAATTTTTTAATCCTTAATTTGATGAAACGAAAAGGGTTTATAGAAAATGTCAGCTTTCCACCAATATAAGATATGCCTTATTTTGAATTTAATAAATAATTATTATTGATTTTCTACATACATTATGACTAAAGTCCTTATTGATAGGCTAATTGAAAAACTTCTATAATTTTCAAACCATTTCACATTTTTCGAATCTAAAAGATGTATCACATTCTATGCTTCACATACTATAGGATTAAAAAAAAATGAATTTGAAAAAATTTTGACCAAGTTATGGTGGCCAAACAAACAAGTTTTAATAATTTTGAAATGTTCTAATAAAAAAAACATAACTAATTATTTACATGCAAAAAAATTACAAAAAAAAAAAATGGCACATCCGAACATGTGTCCTCTACATATATTGAAAGATTCAGACAAAAAAAAATTCTTTTACTTAGGGTGGTCAAACATAGACCTATTTTTTATCTTTTTCCTAAAAATTTAGTACGACTGCATTGAAATTTTAAATTTTCACAAAATAGATTTACTTTTTTCCAAAAAATGCAAGTAGCCTTGCAACTACATTAAATTTTCTACAAGTTTTGTTCTTACATATTTTTCAAATTATGTTAATAACCTATTCAATTTTTTATGTCAAGTTGTCTAATGAGCTATTTTTTTGAATTTTCATTACCACTTAGGGGCCTAATTTGGACCCCCATGATCGTGCACTGACCGCAAATCTAGAACTAATGCATATTAATATCATGGATTGTGAAAATTATATTAATGCATACTAATAGTATGTACTATGAATATTATATGTTCGCAACATGCATTGTCACGTTAGGAAAAAATCGCACAATCAAAACAAGAAATAATGCATACTAGTACCATAGACTAGAATGTATATGTCTGCAATCCACATTGTCTCATTAGAAAAAATTAAAAATAATGCATACTAATATCATGAACTATGAAAATTATATATTTCTACAACCCACATTGTCTCATTAGATATACTAGCACGTGCACCTAAAGGAGGTTCAAGGATTATGCCAATAGAAAATTATATGTATGCTAATATGTTAGAGAGTATGTGTTTGTGTATGGATGTGTATGGATGCAATGTGCTAAAAGTTATAGTTGCATGTGGTTGGATTAAATAATTAATAATAAGTGTTAAATAATGGAATGAAATAAACTTATACAAATCTAGAATTTTTCCACTTAAATTAATTTAAAACATAAAACAATGTAATGAAAAAGGAAAGTTGTCATAAAATTGGAAAAAAATACTCCAAATGGAAATATAATGTTCCCATTCAATGGAAAAGTCAATATTTATTTGGCTTTTAGGTGATAAGTGAGATTTTGGAGGCTTTCACTTGATATTTTGGAGGTTTTTACCATTAAACGACAGCTAATTTACCATTTACCGATAGCTAAAACTTGTTTTCTGACAACTCAACAGTAATTTGCAGGCGTGAAACTTGTTTCAGGCTCAAATCTCATACCATATGTAAACAAATTAATAGAATATTTCTTGTTAGAAATGTCATATTACCACATTAAAAAGAATCTTGCATAGTTAAAACCAATTAACAAGCTTATCAAATCCTTGCATACAACACAAAATCATTTATCTTTTAATCAGAGAAACTAAAGTTGAAGTTACAATATGCCAATAAAACAAAAGCTTCATTTTAAAAAAGGGAAAAAGAGGAAAGAGAAGAGCGCGCCTCTGCAGGCTGAAATTGCAGAAATGAGGAGGCCCACTAAATCTGAAATAGCCGGTGTAGTTTGAACGAAAGATCAAAGTTAATTCCGCGAATGCATGGATGTGACTTCACAATTACTCCCAGAGCTGCTCAATTCCCTCCCCCCACATCATGGTGAAGGACGCCATATAGTCATTGATGATGGAATTAACATCTGGGTGCTCCTTTCTATGAGCCCAAATGTCTTTTCTATGAGCCTTCTCAAATGCATGGCCACCTTGGAGCACGCATTCATGGAGATGGTGTTAGGGTGCCATCATTACCTCGTGGGTCTACATCACAACAGACGGAACCATGCTCATCGAATTGTTCTCCTTCACGTACATAAGCTTTGGGCACTCGCTCAAAGTGAATTGAACCTCAGACGGGTCATCGCCAGCCTGGTGCCTTCATTTCATACCTTTTTGTTTTACTTTATCTTCGATCAGAGGTCCACCCCGAACCAAGAATTGTCAAAGGTTCCTATGGTTCTGGGAACCAATGATTCGTTCGATGCTTTTTTTCCCTTTTTCTTGCCTCTTTGTCCTTCTAAACCTTAGCTTATCTCTCCCCTTTTCCTTTTCTGTGAGCTTTACCTTATGGTTGAGAGTTCCCAATTTACTAAGAACCTACGACTCTTTTTTCTTTATGCTTTGGATTTCTCTATTGAGGTCGGGGGTTCCATGGGAACGAACCATCAAAGGCTTTCAAGGTTCTTGGAACATTCTGAACTTTTGAATTTTTCATGAATGCCTTCAAACAACCCGTCAAAGCATCCAACAGGAAAAGGAACTCGTCGGAGGTTCTTGGGGTTATTAGAACACCCAAAACATCTAATTTGTTCCTAAGGCCAAAGCTCCGACTTCTCCCAAACTTGGCTGTTTTGCTCAAAATTTAGCCAAATCAAAACTAGAGGTACCCATTTAGTTCCCTTTCAAGATGAACCTTTGACAACTTGCATGTTCATGCTCATTCAACCTTGTTGGGGTTCCTACCTCATCAATAACTATGAAATAAAACCCCTTTTCAAAGGTTCTGACCCCATTAGGAACTTCCACTACACTCTCAAAAAATTTCCCCTTTGTCGACAGTTCCAACCCCATCAGGAACTATCAACACTTTTCACTGGGAATAGGAACCATCGGGGGTTCCTATAGGAACAAGAACTCGTCGGAAGTTCTTGGGGTTCTTGCAACATTCGGAACCTTTGATTTGTTCTTAAATAAGGGAAAAAATCCAATCTACCATAACTTCCCCAATTTTTTCCCAATTTCTTTCAAACTTAAAATGGAGATACCCATTTGGGTGTTCTACATGATGGGAACTCTAACAAGCTTCACATTTAAACATTTTTGGATTTTCAACTTTGGTGCTTAAGCCTAAATAGGGGTATGAACACAATGACTAAAGACACATCACAAACCCATGTAGATTCTTGAGATCGATTATAAATGATGGGAAATGAAATAGGGGCATGAAAACCTACAAGACCTAACATAAAGGACCATTAAAATAAATTTCTCAAACTACATATCAAACTAATTCCTCTTATTTTTCCTCAAAATAGCCTCAATATTCTATATCCATAGAAAAAAAACCAACAAAAATATAAATAAATTATTTTTAATATATTTTTATATTACAAAAAAGACATATTCGACTACTCTAACATTGGAATGGAAACAAAAAAAATAGAAGAAACTATTAGTCAAAAACCATATAATTAATCACCCATTAAAGAAGAAAACACTATTTGTTTGTGTAGATACCAATAGTAAATGGACTTGACCCATGTGGATGTGCAAACAAGCATGGGATAATGTGTATTTGATAGCCCATGTAGTTGATAGGAGCTTGAATTAATTGCAGCTTAGGCACCAATAAGTGTGCATTAAGATGTGTAAATGCAAACTGATTTAGTTTTCTAGCCTCTCCAAGTGGGTGGTTATTGTAAACATTAAATTTTGAAATTAATTTTAAGAAAAGTGTGTATTTTGGACCAACTTGTCCTATATTGCAAGTGCACTTGCATGTACTTTGTCAACCTTCAATGGTAAACTACACATGTGTACAAGTGAACATGTATTAGTACATGTGAAATATTTTACTAAGCTTTTTGTGGGGATCTGCAATCACAGAGATATAAATCAAACACAGTGAACACACCAAACTGTATGCAATTAACCTAATTTATTAGACAACTAGGGGTCTCCTTATAAAGGATAAATATCCAAGCATGAGCAAAATATCAGGAAAATATCAGCAGGGAAAAATATCAAGGGATATTTAACCTGCACAATAAATGTCATGCCTAAGTAGGCTTAGGTCAAGATATGTGTAGCAAGCATTAATTACACTGACACCCCCCTTAAGCATAACTTAGGTGGGCATGGATAAAATGGGCCTCGGCTACAAGCCAAGTTAGGTACCCATGCACAAAGTAATCTTTCATGAAATGGAGAAAAGTATAAAACCCTGTGGGAAAAAACTACTCTCCAAAAGAGAGAAAAGATGCATGAAAATTATACACATGAAGAAGTACTACTTCTTTCACTAAGTACAATATATGATTTCCTCCATAAGAGAGAAAATGATAGAAGGTCTACGAGACCCCCCCATAATGCATGTCCTACTACATTAAAGTTGGATAGTTGACAGAGGATGCAGATATAGTTCCAAGAACACTTCACAATGTTCCTTCCCTTGGGAAGAAATGAAACCAACTGAAGATGCAAGATATCTTCCCATGTAAGAAGATGTATGTATGATCTTGAATAGAGTTGAAGCTCATCCAAGACTAATGATGAAGGTTCCCATGATGTCTTCAAAGTGTGCTCATGTGTTCCCATGTCAATGCCAAAGGATTTCATAATCAAATCAAGTGCATGCCTAATAGATGAAGATAATGAAAATCCAAAACCATGTGAAGATAGATGTAGAGCATGAATATCCAAAGAGACCAATGGTGATGCAACTTCATCAAAAATGTCATCAAATAGAAGATTGATGTCCTCAATGTGTGTATCCAAGTCAACAATGCGAGATTCTACAAATAGACAAGAAATTTCAAGTAGGATTGTGTCTCAATCAGCAATGCTAGGAAGACTAATGTGATCCAGCTACAAAGAAGTACTTGAAGCTTTCAAAGAAGCAACTGTGAAAACTGATGAAGCAATAGCAGGAGGTGGAATGATGACTTCCACTATGTCAACATGACATTCTTCATGATGTGGGATATCATTTGTGATCATTGCAAGATCATGTGGGAATAGAGAAACATTTGAGTCTCCATACATCTCCCAAATTTTGATCCATAAAGTATGTGGACCCATAATATCCACATGATGACAATCAAAATGTCATGTGGTATATGCAAGTTGATTAATCCAACAATATGATCATTTTTATTGATCCATTTATCCTTTTGAAATTGATTAGCAAGTTCAAGGATAAGTCCATAAAAATGGGGCAGAAGATTGTGATACCTAAGATGTTTTAGGATGCCTTCACACCAAGACTTATAGTTTCCCTTGTTTAGCTTGATTACAGAAGAATGAGTTTTATATCCCATGATTAGAAATGTGTCAACAACTCCCTATGATTATCTCTTTTCCCCCCTTAGTTTGGCATTTTATAGGAGTGTTTTGTAACTAAACCCAAAAAATGACACAAATTGACACTTTATAATAATAGTGCGTGAGTGTACCCATTGGTTTGTGGCGAAAAATAGATATATACTTTTGTACAAAAAACTGAATACAAGTAGCTATAATGCAAAATCAATAACACTATTTTGTGACTTTCACCATTTACAAGATATTTGACCCTCCTTATAAAAATACAATTTCAAATATGTAAGAAAATTGAATGCAAAATTGCATTAGGAAATTTAGAGTTTTCCCTATGAAACTACACATACAATGATTTCAAAAGAAGAAAAAAACAAGAGTTTGGAACCATTGTTAAATCCTCCAAATGAAAATTGGGACTCTTTCCCTCCAATAGTAGCACAGGGGAGGACGTTACGTGGCCAGCCCAAACACACCCTTTCTAGGCTCCAATGAAGGCTGCATCCTGCAGTGGCTCAAACTCAAACTCAGGGAAAAAACAAACCGCTTCAATACGCCATGAACAGAGCCCTTCAATAACCACGTGGGCATTATCTTTACAGCGACATGAATAGCATCAACAAGCCATGATTGCACTAGCTGGGCGCGATATGTCTGCTGCTTGGAGGTGCTATGGAGTTTGATTGAGTCAAAGGGAGAACTCTAAAGGAGACGTCCTTGGAGATATATGGCGCAGGTCTCCAAAAGAAATCACAGCAGGGAAAGGGAGCATTTTGCCAGGAATAGGGGTCCAACAAATCGCTTGTGACCTGGGTTGATTTTTCTTTCCTGGGTGATTAGAGGTGCCCAAATTGACCAAGTGTTGCAAATTGAAGTCTTACGACTTCTGCACAGACACGCACACTTCCAGTCAGAAACACCCCTCCCAGTAGAGAGTCGGTCACTTTAAGCGGCCTTCCACCACAGATTCGAGCCTTCTTTTCCACAGGTACAGACTTCAAACAGAGACTGGAGCCTTCCTTGGTAGAAAACGTGGCTTTTTTGAACAGAATCACACCTCCTTGGTCAAAGAAACATGCCATCCTTGGTTTGTGCGGACTTCACAAAGGATAAAATACAATTCAATAGGGATACCCTTCCATTCAAGGAAATCACAGAAGGAAACTGAACCCAAAGAAAATGTCTCCTCTCTGATAACCTCCACAGATCGTAGCTACCAGCAAACAAATCGTATGAGAGCCTGGGAGATCAAATGCATAGACAGCTTTGAAAATGAAGACTTTCAATTTCACGGCCTGAGAATACCCTGAATAGCTCTAATACCATGTGAGGATTTGCAATCACAGAGATATAAATCAAGCACAGTGAAGACACCAAACTGTATGCAATCAATCTGATTTATTAGACAACCAGGAGTCTCCTTATAAAGGATAAATATCTAAGTATGAGCAAAATATTAGGAAAATATCAGCAAGGCAAAATATCAGGAGATATTTAATGTGCACAATAAATGCCATGTCTAAGTAGGCTTAGGTCAAGATATGTGTAGCAAGCATTAATTACACTGACACTTTTAATTTTCTTGTATTGGTCATTTAAAAGGAATTAATTGGGGGGTTAAGTGTGCAACACATGAACAACTATTGGTGCATGGGCAAATATTGGATCATCTCCCCTAAATTTGAAATTACAACATACCATTAAAAAATCACTTATTTTTAAAGAGGAAAAAGAGAGAGAAACATGTTAACCATGTGCATCCATATTAGATCTACATGCTTTAGCAATCAAATCAACTTAGGTGTCCATGGGACTTCACATTAGTACTTAATTTTCCATTGTTTAAGTCATGTAGAGATTTTTAAGCAAAAAAATATTTAGGGATCTCGACCCCCAAAAAATTATGTAGGTCATCAAATAATTCCTACTCATAAAATTGTTATATAATTATCAAATATTTTCTTCTTAGAGGGTCTCTTTGTTGATGAAGGTTTCAACCATACCCATAAACCAATTATAGACTCTACATCATGTCACTTTCTATAGCATTTCTAACATACAACAAAAAAAAAAAAAATTCTAAAAGGGTCTCTTTGTTGATGAAGGTTTCAACCATACCCATAAACCAATTATAGACTCTACATCATGTTACTTTCAATGACATCTCTAAGATACAACAAAATAATTAATGTCCCAACGATAGAACCAATATGATAACCATTTACCACCATATGCATTAGACCATGGCTAACACCTTTATAGATTGTGTTCTAGACTTCATGCTACGCTCTCATTCAAAGCCTACTTTCTAAGTCTATGGCCATCACTATAATTCGTGTGTTGTTATAGCCTAACAATATACCATTATTCCAACAAAGATGTATGTACAATAAAAAAATTTGACAAAAATTCCATGTATATTTATTTATTTATTATTTATTTCATTAGTTACAATCATAGAGTTTTATAGGTGCTTCACCCTAGCATGTTATTAATATGATAGCTTTGCATTTGCAAGTTTGAATGGCTAAGATTTATACATTAGTTAATTGTGTGCACACATTCCAATTAAGGGGACAACGATTGTGTGCACACTCTAGTTAAGTACATGTGATATCTATGTTTGAAAAGTCTTAGTTAACTAAACGCTACGATAATGTGTGAATGAGACTTTATGATGCCAAAAATATTTATGTGAATGTGCTTTTAATAGCATAAAAACATATTTGTAGCCAATTTTTGGTCCTCGTCTCCATTTATATGACTTAGTAGAATATATAAATATAAATAGCTTGGTATTATTTTATATCATATAAATAAATGCATTTCATAAATTAATTTAATATGTCTCTCATAGTTTAACATTTACTAGTAAATTCCTTTCACATCTTGTTGGGAGTTCACAAATTATAAATATCAATATTACATTATTTTTAACTTTGCGACTTCTATAATCTTTGAATACATTCTAGAATGTCCCATGATTTTGATGATATAGAATGATGACTTTGAAAGTAGCCTATTCCACTCTTTCTCGCTCCTTTCTCGTCCTCCATTTCCATGGGCCATCATAACTAAATCACCAAGTATTTCAGGACATTCAGTTGGCTTCTTCAAATTAGGTACCACAACTTCTACCAATATAAGTTTTCCTTTTTCACTCAAAGCCTTATAACAATTTTCAAGTATCTTCACACAACTCTCATCATCCCAATCATGCAATACATTCTATATCACCAAATCAGGTCATATATCAATTTGTAGCATTTATGTATCCAATCATTATATACTACCCAAAACAAAAGTAGAAGAATCAATCAATCAAATAATTAATTACCTTCAAAATAATTCCATCTCCATATGGTATGCTCTCAAACATATTGCCACCCACATGCTCAATACCTATATAACAAAAATCCAAATTATTCAACACTTATAAAAAAGATTTTATAGAGATTATATGTCAGATAGTTATTAGTCCATTACTGATGGCCACTAAAAATATTTCAAGAATAAATTCTTCCAAACTAAATTACCAAATAAAGTTGTATTTGAATTTGAGAGAATAAATAACCTTCAATCGTTTGGTGTTAAGTTGAATAAAATAAATTGATTGTGTGTATGGAGCCATATATCCATATAAAAAAACTACATTACCTAATTTTTTAAAATTTACCTTATCCATGATGACACTGTTAAATAGATACATTATAATCCTTCACTAAACCAAAGGCGTTTCTAAATGAATTTTATAAAATAAACACTCCATAGTTCTAGATAAGTTAGTCCAAATAGGAGTTAATCATTTATTCTATAAAAATTTATGTGAAACTACTATACAAAAGCATTCAAATTTTAAAAATTTAAGTGGAAAAATATTTTCATGTATCATTTTTTTTAATTTAAATTAATAAATAATACATATTGCAATTGAATGTTTATATTTGTTCAATCTAAGATATTAAAATGAAGTAAGCTCCAAAGAAATTGAGGTTATTTAAAGATCAAATTTTATAAACAATTGTATAATATGGGTCTATCATAAATAATTAAGATTCCTAATATGAAGTAATTTTATTTTTGATATCTAAGAAAGTTTTTCAAATAAAAGTGATGCAAACAATGTAAAAAATTAAGATTAGTAAGATTGTTGGAATAGAAATGTCAAATATTAACAAATGATCACATTCAAAAAAATTACTAGCTCGAACTTACATAAGCAACCCACATTGTTAGTATGCATTATTTATGGTTTCACTATGTGAAGGGAAAACCTCACATAGTCAAATCTAGAAATAATGCATATTAATATCATAGACTGTCGAAATTATATGTTTGCAACCTACATTATCTCATTAGAAAAATATACATAATCAAAATAAAAAATAATGCATACAAATAGCATGGACCATGGAAATTTAATGTCTACAATCCACATTGTCTCTTTAGATGATTAAAGACTATACCACCTTAAAATGGGAAAAATATTTATCTTAGAAATGTCAAAAATACCAAATGACCACATTAAAATATCCTATATCATTAAAACCAATTAATAAGTTTATGAAATCCATATTGTTATTATGCACATTAATTTTTGTTTTGGTTGTGTAAGGGGAAAAAATCACATAACTTCAAAACAAAAAATAATGCATACTAATATCATGGGTTGTGGAGATTATATGTCTACAACCCACATTGTCTCATTAGAAAAAAATCACATGGTTGAAAATCCAAAAATAATGCATACTAATATCATGGATTGTGGAAACTATGTCTACAACCCACGTCGTCTTATTAGAAAAATTCACATGGTCAAAACTAGAAATAATGCATACTAATATCATGAACTATGAAAATTATATGTCTACAACTCATATTGTCTCATCTCTTACACAATCAAAACCAAAAATAATGCACAGTAATATCATGGGTTGTGGGAATTATATTTCTACAATCCATGTTGTCTCATTAAAAATAACTCATAGAGTCAAAACTAAAAATAATGCATACTAATATCATGGATTAAAAAATATATGTTTGAAATACACTTTATCTTTTTAAATGTGTAAACGGTATATGACATTGTATCATTAAAACTAATTAACTAAGTTTATGAAATTCCCTCCATACAACACATATAAACATTTCTCCTTGAACATGAAATTTATAATTTGAGATAAGTTTAATTGATGAGGTTACAATTCATACTATCCCTATTTAATGGAATGTGAATGCTTTCACTTTTCAATCCACATTAAAAAACCATTGATAGTGTATTGCTTTTGTCCCTTTAATGTGATTTTTTGTGATGTAAATGGGCCTAAATATATCTAACAAATGTAAAGCATGTGTGCTATATCATGAAATGTTTCATTTAGTTTTGGACTATGAAGTCCAAATTTACTTTGTATACTTTAATACTAACAAATTTAGATGTATATTTAAAAGGATTAGTGTCATTATTATGTAGTTAGGAAAAATTACGTGTATTTGGATGAGAACTTAAAGAAGTTATTAAAGAATAAGGCTTACAATAAAAGAAGGCATACTTTGACTGTTGAGAGCATCTCCAAATCAATAATTTGAAAATTGAGAGTATATCCAAACAACTTAGAAGGATATTTCAACCTCTAGAATTTTGGAAAATGAGTGAGAGATTAGATAATTTTTCATTGATCTCTAGTTCCAAATTTGGGTCTCTTGGGCAAAAATTGAGCTAGTGGAAAACTTCCTATTCAATGCACAAAATTGGTTTTTTAATGATTAATAGTGTTTGTGAATAATTTGGACATAAAATTTAGAATTCAAATTAAGATGATTGAAAAAGGAGTAAAAACATGTTTTCCACCTTAACACCAAATTTTAGGACTCTCAGATGTGTTTTATTGTTGAGACAAAAAAAACCATAAAAATTAAAATATAATTATTAAATTGCTAGCATTATCTTTTAAAGGACAATTAAAATAAAATTTTCAAACTACATATCAAACTAATTCATCTTATTATACTTCAAAATAGCCTCAATATTCTCTATCCATAAAAATAAAACAAATAACCAACAAAAATGTAAGTAAATTATTTTTAATATATTTTTACATTACAAAAAAGACATATTCAACTACTCTAACATTAGAATGGAGACAAATAAAAAATAAACATAAGAAACTAGTAGTCAAAAACCCTATTATTAATCATCCATTAAAGAAAACACTATTTATTGTTTGTGGAGGTATCTATGGTAAATGGACTTGACCCATGTGGATGTGCGAGCAAGTATGGGAAAATGTGTATTTGACAATCCATGTAGTTGATAGGGGCTTGAATTAATTGTAGCTTAAGCACCAATAAATGTGCATTAAGATGTGTAAAAGTAAACCATTTTATTTTCCTAACCTCTCCAAGTGGATGGTTATTGTAAATATTAAATTTTGAAAGTACTCAAGTACTCAAAAATGTGTGTATTTTGAACCCAACTTGTCCTATATTGCAAGTGCACTTGCATGGATTTTGTTCACCTTCAATGATAAACTACACATCCACAAGTGAACATATGTTAATACATGTGAAATACTTCACTAAACTTTTAATTTTCTTGTATTGGTTATTTTAAAAAAAATGGAGGGTTAGATATACAACAAATGTAGCTGTTCCTAGTACATGGACAAGTATTGGACCATCTCCCCTAAAATTGAAGAATTAAAAAAAAAAAAAAAAATTGTTCTGATATTGACTTAGTGTGATGGTTTAATGACGGTGTTGTGGTTCTTACCACCAAGTTTCAAATCCCACTAAAATATTGTTGAGTGCTTCTATTGAAAATGAGGTCACATTTGCACCATTCATTACTCGGATCAAAAGTGTTTACCCTTATTTTAAAAAAAAGCAGCTTCATTTTGAAAGAAGAAAAAGAGAGAGAAGAGCACGCCTATGCGAGCTGAAATTGCAGAAATGGGGAGGCCAACTAACCTGGAATAGCGGGTGCAGTTTGAACGACATGCGGAAGATCAAAGTTGATTCCCCGAATGTGTGGATATGCCTTCACAATCACTCCCAGAGCCGCTCCATTCCCTCCCCCCACGTCCACAACCGTCTCCAATTCCTTAAACCCCCCGTAGCAACTCACAATCTCTTCCATGGCATCCCTGGTAAAGGACGCCATACAGTCATTAATCATAGAATTAACATCTGGGTGCTCCTTCCCGTAAGCCCAAATGTCTTTCCCGTGAGCCTTCTCGAACGCATGGCCACCTTGGAGCACGCATTCATGGAGATGGTGCCAGGGCGCCATCATTACCTCGTGGGTCTGCATCACAACGGACGGAACAATGCTCACCGGATTGTTCTCCTTCACGTACATAAGCTTTGCGCACTCGCTCAGAGCGAATCGAACCTCAGATGGGTCGTCACCCGCCTGGGACTGAATGAAAACGCCCCTGGCCGAAAGATATCTGAGAATGCCAGAGAGGTAGTCCAGATTGGGCGTCTGGGTCGGTAGGCGGGCGGCGATTTGGTGGAGAGAAAGAGAGGCGCTTGGTCCTTCGCTTGCGATAATGTCTGGGATTTGGAGTAGCAGCGCTGATTTGAGTACGAGGGCCGGTACAAAGGAGAACATGGTCTCCAAGGCCTCCTGTGTATGTACCGCCACATTCTCCAGCCCTTCTACGTCCATTTCCGTTGTGGAATCTCAAGTCTTGGCTGCACAGCAAAGCGCAATATATCTGAAGCGCGCGGATGGGATTTCTGGTAAGACTAAGCAATGGCCGACCAAATTTGCCCCACAAGGCCATAGTTGCAAAGGCCAGTACTTTGCCTTTTACTCCAGAATTCTTAGTGTGTGACAGAAGAATTGATTAGGTTCCATTATTACAAAGTTTGAGATTTTTAAAATTTTGGAATAAGTTATTATGGTATAAGAAGATAGCTGGTTTGATACTGGTTATAATAAATTGTGTAGTATAATAGATATGTGGATATGTCAAAAAGAATAATTGTGTTAATTTTTCAAAGGATATGGTTTTAAAAAAACAATAATTGGTTTTTAAAATTAAAGTGGCAAAGAATAATGAAATAAAATTGTATTTGTGGGAGTCTTATTTATCATCATAATATGATGTATTTTTCTTGATTTATTAATGTTATGTAAATTGAATATATAGTAAAGAGGTAATTATTATAGGTTTCATTATTGCAAAATAGACTTTTTTGAAATGTTGGAATGAGTTATTATAGTATAAGAAGATAATTGGTTTGATATTTTTATAATAAATTGTATAGTGTAATATATCTAGTTATGTCAAAGAGAATAGTTGTGTCAATCTTTTAGACATTTTTTTATTCAATGAAAATATATAATACAATTAATATTCATTAAAAAAGCTAAAGTAGTAAAAAATAATAGAATAAAACTGTATTAACGGGAGTGTACTTATCACAATAATACATGTTTTTTTTTTTTTGATTTATTCATTTTACTTTACATATCAAAGAGACAATGACTATATATCTAGATAGATAGATAGATAGGTAAATTCTATCCACATGGAGATAGAGAGAGATTAATTAGTTGGAGTTTCTATTGGGACCCCACCCTTGAAATTATGAGTTTTGTTTAAAGGACCCATATTCCATACAATTTATTTGTGGGGATACCACTTTAACTAATGATTTACCAATGGTGGATACCACTACAATTACAATGCAATAATTGTGCTCCTCCAACTTGTACACTCTTCCTACTTCTCACATCCTATCTCTTCCTATAAGGCATCTAGATTACTCCTCATTATTCTCTCCCTTCTAGCTTGAACGATATCTCCTACTAGAGGAATTTTCTCCTCCTTTTTGCTACCCTATAGCATGCTCCCCCAACATCACTTGTGAGGCTACCACAAGATCCACCAACTAAACTAGGACTACTACTTTAGTGTGTCTACCAACACTAAGATGTCACTTGAGAAATTTGTACCTTAGTCTTGAACATGAGAACCAAGTGGTCCTATCACTTGACCACAACCCCTTTGACTATATTATATTTAATAATATTTGAATTATATTTTATTATGCTTAAATATGATATGCAATTAAATGTGACATATATTTATAATATTTTAGTCTTACAATTTTTTTTTTTTGCTCCCTACATTTTATAATACTCTTGATTCACTTATCCATTTTAATTATCATATATGTAATGTGCTTCACTATAAATTTTTCCATGTATTATGTGTCATTATAATTAATTTATAGGTATAATATTATGCATGTAATGGTACAAAATGATAAAATAAAGTGACATTATTTTGTTGGCTATGTATATGTCATGTTTGCAATATATAAATATGGCATGCTCTAAGCATTTGATCATGCTTGAATGTTAAATATTGTTTCCATTATGTGATTGTTTGTAATTTTTCATACTACTTTTTTCGTGGGATACAATACAAATATCTCTCTCAAAAACTCTTTAAAAATATATATTGTCCCTCTCAAAATAAGACTTGAATCACATCATTAAAATATTGAGAAGTGATTGTAATGAAGGAAATTTGACTCTTACAAAAGGAGAATAAACTTCATTTGAGAGTAAATTTCACTTATTACACTAGCATAAAAAAAGGTTCTAAACTTATCTAAAATTGTATTGTTTATCTACTTTTAATGTTGTTGAGTTTTAAATAGAAAAGTAAAAATAACTAAATAAATGTTTATTGAAAATAAACTGGTGAATATAATTAGTAATAGAGAAATAAAAATCACTAGTATAGAAATGGAAAATACAAATGTTAAAGAAGTTGGGGTTGAAATCTAGAAGTCACTACCTAGGATTCTAGTGCATCATATAGGCATTCGTGCATTGCATTTTCATTTGTACAAACAAAGTGCAAAACAGTGTCTAAAAAATGTGAAAAGCCAACCTTGTTATTTAGCTAACTTGCAAAGAAAAATGGAAAACATGTCAGTAAATACTACATTATAAAAATATAAAGAAATAAACTAATGAAAATATTTTAAATTAAAAATAGAGATAAGTGTACAAAAGGGAATGCACTTGCAAACCTCTATGCAATTGAGTGTTCTCAAAATAATTGCAAGAACAAGGAAAAAGAAAAATGTTTGGGGTTGTTTAGGATTTATCTTAGTCAAATCCCTACATTGGTATTTCTATCTCCATAGCATCTAAGATAGAGGAATAGAAATAAATAGTGTGTGTTCTTAATCTAATTGCATCTAGAATTAAGATCAGTGACTAAAATGAAAGAGAAGAGATGTGATAATCTCAAGTTTCTCAAGTTCACAAAAAAAGGAAAATGTTATAATAGCAATGATAAATAAATAAATACCATTTATAGAGGCTTAAGGAAGCTAAGAGAGAAAGAGAGGTTGAGAGAATGATGTGAGATTGTTGTAGCAAGCTTGAAAGTGATGTGAGAGAGAGTTCAAAGAGAGAGAGAGAGATACCATAAAGAAAAAGTGGATTCAAAAATAAGAAGTGGAAGCAAGAGAAGGTTTTTGATTCAAGTCGTTTATGTAATCTTGAATTGTTTCCACTAACTTGGGAAGGCGACAAGTGGAAAAATAAAAAATGGTCGGTAAATAAAAAATTTTCATGGGACACTACCATGACATGTAGACATCTATGTGATGTGCTAGTGTCTAGATAGCTTATGCTCAAACTGACAAGAAACTAGAAGAACATAAGGGTAACACAAAGGAAACATGAAAAAGGGTTTTATTGGGAAAAGGATGAACACCCTCTTTCCAATTGTTTTGAATTGGATTAAAGATGACCTCAAGTCCCACTTGGTTACAAACCTATTCGGGAGAGCCAAAATAGTGGATTAGAGCTTTAATCCAATGTTTATGGGGTATTAGTATTGATGTGATTTGTTATTAAAATTGATTTATTTTGAATGATGCAATGAAATGACTATGCAAACTATGTAGATGTAGCAATCTATTATGATTTTTAATATTTACTGAGGGAATAAAGACAAAATTCAGATCCAAAAATGTAGAGGGAAGACACAGAAGAACTTGGGATTTAAATTTCCAATGCAAAATTGTTGGTCAAGGGTGTAGTACACCCTATACTATCCTCCTATTTCTCAGGAATTGAATACACAACCTTGAGGCCCTTGGTTTGTAGCTTCTGTCTACCAAGTGTTGTTGTCAAAACTTTGTCGATTAGTGAGAAAATGTAGATTCCATGATTTGTCAACTTATAGGGTTTGAGTGCATGAATGAAAAATAGCCTTCAATCTTCCTTTAAATCACTTCGAATCTATAACCTGAACACACAAAGGGAGAGTAAGGGTTGTGTCATATATGGGATTGCCTAAGTGAAATCTCGTGTTGGTATTTCTACTTCCACAATGGAAAACTATTGCAAAAAGAGAGCTTATCCTTGGTTAGATAAAGGCTAATGATAAACAAGTAATGAATTGAAAAAAATTTGCAACTCTCCACTCAAACTTGATCCTCGTAGATTGAAGTTACGCCTATCACCTTCAAGGACCAATTGTTGCTTGACTTGAATTGATTTGAAAACCTACAAGTATTTGATCACAAAAAAAATCATAAAAAACATAAACAAAACTTACATAACACATGACATGATGCTTGGACGATGAAATATTACAATAATCTTGATGATTTTTCTCTTGACTACTTTTGAATGCTTGATAATAATATTGATTGCTTCTCTCAAAATTGCTAGTAATTTCCTTATATTAAAATTATGAAAATACTATGTATTTATATGCAATTCTTGTAATTTCTCAAAAATCAAATATTGATAGCTGACAACAAAAATTAGAAATTAACATAATAAATTACCGACATTGACATATTTGAATTTTGAACCAAATTAGTTGGTCTAGGGTGTAGTAAATCCTAGACCAAATCCACCTTTTTCAGGGATAAAAACTGTTGGGGGGAAATATTAAAGGCATAGTTTGATTTATCATGTTTGATTTTCCAAGAACGTTTATAAAATGAGCAACTAATGTATAATTAAATCCAAGGACATAGGGGGGAGCTAAACCTAGTGTGAAATTGTCAAGGGTGACAATTTTTGATGCTACATTTAGCCTCCACTTTAGTGAGAGTATGAACTTACACTCAAACTCACACTAAAGTAATAATACTTCAAGAGAGGTTTAATTATCCAAATATTGAAGAGACGGGATGGCATTAAATCTAGGGAGTGTGCTAGCCCGCAAGATTAAAGATCTTATGGAAAGACAACATAAGCACAAGAAATATGCGTGTATGAGATGCAATGAAACATGACAAACATGAAGCATACAAAATGAAAATACACAAACACAATGCACACATGCGAAGGGGGTATGACAATCATGGACTTGTAAGCTCCGCAGAAATCTTACTAGGATCCATAAATAAGGCATTCATGAGTCACAAGGTAACAAAGTCTAATATTTGTTAGGTGAACCATGAACCATGGTATCATAAGCTAGTTAATTTTGCTATTCACTAGGTGAGCCTTCTAAAAGTAGCAAAATGGGAAACACACAAGGGTAGCTAGTGAGGATCAATTTTCACTAGGTGCACAATCCCATGTCAACTATACCAAGAGTTATAGTCCCAATAACTGATAAGGCACTTCAAAAAATGAGAAAAATTCCAAGCCAACACATCACTAAGTTCAACGTGTGTGAACAAAGTGAAGCACATAATGTAATGCATGCCCCCACCTTAAATTAATTATTAACACCAGCTATGAGCAATTGCCTTTAAGGTAGAGTAAGATAATAAATGCAACATGAAAAAAAAAAGGGTCATGAAAGCTGATTGGAAATCCCTATGCCAATGATATGTTCCTAATAGAGCTAACTCATGACAAGGGGTCACCCCCAAGAAAAAAATAAACAAGAAAAAAGTTGTCACATAAGGGATCCATGGATCCAGGGTCAATATAGATTATTGATAATATGTAATATGATTATGTTTGGAATTGGCATCATTCCTCGAGATACTCATGGAACTATGAACACAGTGGAAGAATGACACATAGAGATGATAAAACAAACATTTTGGGTCAACATGGAAGAGATATAAATGCCTCAACACCTTGCATCATCCCCAAAAGGAAGACACAAGACAACTAATGTTTACGACATAAAGAAGAATGGAGATACAAAAAAATGGATTTCACAATAGATTCATTTTCTTTGTATCCTTATGTCAACGAGAACAACAAGAGTCATCCAAAGAAAACTAATAAACATAAAGATACCTCAATTAGTAGCACAATGCAAAAGATCACGCCACATGCAAGGAAGCATAAATAAACACACACAAAGGGTTCCACACATGTGAGTTGATCTAAAACAAATCGTCTACATCCTAATCTTCCTCATCATAAATGGAAGGTGGAAAATACATTAAAGGGACTACAAGAAGTGTCATACAAGGATTATCACCAGCTGCAGCATACAGTGGATCACTCTTCTCAGGAGGATCATCACGGTCGCCCCCATCTAAATCCATAGATTTGGAAAACCAAAGGAATAATTCATTATGCACTTGTTCTTCTATCTTAGCTTCCTCATCTTCACTATCCAAGTTTATTACAATAGGTGGCTTACAAATAACATCATTCATATGTTCATTTTTCATTCTTTGTTTAGGTTGAGTCATGTAAGGTTCAATTGCATGGTTTGGCGAGGGTGGTAGAGTGGAATCAGGTGATGATGAGGATGGATGGGTCACAGGAGAAAATTCATCAGAGTTGGTTTGGATGGGTGATTGGTCATTAGGTAAGGTTTTATTCTTTTCAGCCAATTGGCAAGTGATGGAACGACATCTACATTTACACTCCTTAGAACTTATATTTCTTCTTGCATAGGTTTTAGCCTTCAAGGAACTAACTTAGGTATATCACAACATAGGTCTATTTTCTTCTTTTGGACGAGGAATTGAAGGGACCATCATGGGTTGGGAGAATATTATATGTTCTTAGGTATATAAACTTTTTTTTCTTTTGGAGGTACAAAGTTGATTATATGAGTATCCCTTGGTATTTTATATGATGGTGGAGGAAAAACCATAGCATACATGTTAAGTGGTCAAGGGAGGAGACCTAACTTGAACTTAGGTTCCTCCACGACCTTTGGGGTAGGATAAACATCCATTAAATTTGTAATAGGCCGAGGGACCTCAGGTAGGATATTACTAAGGGGCAACTCGATTATGTGTTTAGATTATAAAAAATTATATGCTATAAAAAATTGATCTTCATGAGGTTTAGCAGGTTCATTAGGTTGAGGCCAAAAATAATCTAATGAGAAGTTTCCACAATCTAAGCTTAAAGGTTTGAACCCACTATGAAAAACTATATGTATGTCATTTTCAAATGAAAACTTTATGCACTTATGTATAACTTTTGGGACTACATTCATTGAGCAGAGCCATAGATAGCCTAACTTGAAACCAAATTGATTTAATGTTAGGATAATGGTGAAAGAAACATCCAACTATTTTGGTCCTATCACAGTTCAAAACTTATCCTTATCATTGTTGGTATTTGGTGTGTATGTTAGCAATACCTATTTTTGGAGATAAAATCTTCACACACCTAGTGACTCCAAGTTTATTCTACTAGTTTGAAGAAGACTAAGTGTTGGTATGTGCTCAAGTATTACAACAAAAAAAAGTTTTTACTATTCTAATTTAAAGCATATTTCCATGAGTTTCCAACTTGTTTAAATGCTACATATTGCCTTCATTTCATGGAGATAAGTTGTATAACCCTCCATTCCATGAAAATGCTACTTATATGTCCTCTTACTAGCCATACCAAACAAAACAACTTGTTGGTTTCATTCCAAATGACCCTATAACAACAATTTGTCAACATACTTATCATGGTTTCCACCCACCCACCCTTGCTCAATCTTCTTGGAAGCCTTTTAATCAGCCCCAAGATGTCATTTCTACATGCCAAACTAGTATGGTTACTTTCCTAACCAGCCCTAAAATATTGACAATATGGGGATTAGTGACATCAAAAGCGTATTGCTAGACTTCAATAATTAGTTGGGTGACATCAGGAGATAGCAAGAGTTTGATTTCCAACAACAAGAGTTGGCCTACCATACCTATCAATACCAAAAAGTTATAAATCATGCACAAAGGAAGCAGTGTGAAGATTGTAGATTGCAAAAGAGATTTTTGCCAAACAAGAGCAAATGAGTTTGTTGCTTGCCCAAGTACAAAGGCTTAAATCCCAATGAGCCTCTTGCATTCCAAATCATCCTATGAAAGAGGAGGTTCCTAAGTACAAAATTCCAAGCTTCAATCAAGGTATGCCTATTAAGTCTTCAAGTCAATCTTTTGAGCTTGAAATTTTGAGTTTTAGAGATCTAAATCCTATGCAAGAGTCCGAAAATAAGCAAGAGCAGCCTTCTCTGAACCTTACACATCCTCACAAAACCCAATAAAACCTTTATAATCAGCATTTTTTTCCTAGCACCATTCACCTTTGCAAAGATGGGCACATTGTCTACCAAGATGGTTGGTTTAGTGAAGAACAAGAGGAGGTGTTTGGGGAAGAACAAGAAGAATTTTTCACTATTCACGCCCTTGAACATGATGAGTATGATCAGCTAGGACAGTAGAATGAAAGGCAAGCAAGAGGTGTTGAACATGAAGTGTTGATCGATTTGTTTGATGGATTGTCTTTGTTTATTGAAGATGAGAATATACCTATGTCAACAAATCAATTGGGACAGCAAAATGAAAAGAAATAAGGAGATGGTGAAGAAGAAAGTTATATAGTATGGTTTGATGTGCTACCTTCTTTTGTTGAACAAGATGAAGACATGTGCACATGTTGACATCAACATCAACTTCAGGACAACTAGAGGATACAAATAATCTTGATAAGGTGTCAATATACCAAGAGAAAAATGAGGACAATGTTGTTTTGAAAAGTGTGAATGTTGACATATGTGAGGAGAACAAGCTAGAAGTTGATGAAGACTTTTTTTCCGCCACCATAGAAGACTTATGTTCAAATATTGATGTTAATAATTTAGCTCTTGAATTAGAAAATTATGAGCAACACAAAATAGAGGAAAAATTAGCCATGTTTCCATTTGAACAGCATGAACCAAATCATTCCAAGGTGTATAACGTTAAAGAAGCAATCCAAAAAGAAGAAGCTAGTAGTGAAAGTTTGAAGTTTGTTTGTTTGTTTGAAGGTGCTTTACTATTTGCATCTCCACATAATCATTGACTTGTTATTGGCATATGTACTTCATGAGTGTACACCTTGTGTTGATGATTCTAGTATATTTGTGCATTATTTCAAACCTTCTTTATATTGTTTTGATTTGTTGGCATTCTAAGTCAATCTTTGTATATTGAACTAGATATAAGAATGTAATGTCAAGTGATGACATGTCATGTAATGAGGTATTTCCCGTGAGTTGATATAAATGAATTTATTTCTTGCCAAATTATGATTTTTTTATTGTTATTATATATATGTACCTTACAAAAGTATTGCAAAAATAGGTAATAGATTATCCTTCTCTAGATTTTTTTATTTTTTTGAGAATACCATTGTGCGGGATCTATCTCCTCTTGCTTCTTATCGTGTTCAGTCATTATGTGAAGTACATAACAATAGAGAAGGAACCAAAATATCTAATAAACTAATGGTTGAATTTGATAAAGATGGTGATGATTTACACTCTCATGATGCATACATTCTAAGTTGGTGTTTAGAAATTTTAGATTATGCTTTTTTAGATAAGATCACTTTCATAAATGATCCTCAAGAGGTTTTTTTATCTCATAGCTTTCATGAAGGATGTCCAATCCAAGGATTGGCTTTTTTTTTACGCAAAAAATCAAGTTTTAGATAGTATGGTGTTTAGTGGTATGCAAGAAGATTCTAATGACAATACATAGGATATTGGTAATTTAGTTTAATAAGCCTCAGAGATATACAATGCAAAGTGGCTATTTGGGCATTATATTTTATTCAGAGAGTTTTTGCATGACATCATCTTCAATTCTCTCACCATGGTAATAGTACGCTAGTAGTTGGGTCTATAGATGCTTCTCATCTATTGTCTATTTTTTCATAAAGGCATTTATTTCTCTCAACCTATCAATGGTTTTGCATGACCACTTTGGAGAAATTTTAGGTAGGTATTCCTACCTTGTACATAGATTAAGTAGGATTTTTCTTCTTGTCCTATTTATTTTGGTCTTTTTTCTTTTTTTGTGTGTCCCATTTTTTATTTGTATTAGTTTATTTTCACCGGTCATGCTTTATTATTTTCCTAACTGTGTAGCCCAACGGATTTAAATAACTAGTCCTAACCAGATATTCTAGGTTCTTACTACATCTGCAAGGTCTTGTCCCTAGTTAGAACCAATTGTTAGCACTGTATTTGAGTTAGCCCAACTTTAAAATTTTACATTAAATCGGTAAATGTTGTTGTGAGCCAAACCCATTTGAGATCATCCAATTGGTGCAAGCATATTTAAATACCCCAATGGTCAAATTGTTTCACTAGTTGAAAGTATTTTTTCACCTATATTATCACACAAGGTCAGTGTTGCATGTTTCTTCACTAATTTGACCCTTTTGAACCAAAAATAATTAAATCTCAAGAACCATTCAAGATGAAATGAAATGGTTTTACAAGGGTGTTCCTAGCATCATCAAAAACATTGAGGCAAATTTTCAAGGGAAAATATCTTCTCAATTGAAATATTTTAATTTTCTAATTTTCCTTCAAGGAGTTCACAAAAAAATTTAAAACACAATTTTTCAAATTATTGGCTTAGCCTTTACAAAAGTTTTAAAACTCCTTATAACTTCCAAAGTGCACATGGTTATTAAAATGAAGTGTTTGGAAAAATTGTTTAGTAGTTCTATAACTATAATCGGATCCTAATGAGATTGTGACAACATTTTTGAAACCCGACATACAATATGTAACCTCACACTAATAAAAAAAAAGGTGAAGTTTAAAAGGTCATTGACAATTTCCAATGGTTTTGAAAAAGGCTTCATGACCCCAAAAAGGTTTTGAAACTCCTTCCCTCTACCAATAGAGAGCATAGAAACATAGACAAGGCATGCGAACTATTTTGAAATGCCATGGATTCATTGAAAAGGCCTTACAAAATTTTGAGCGAATGCAAATTGATAGTAATAAGATCAAATGCCATGATTTTCACTAGCATCCACTCTATCCGCGCCAACAAAAGATATTTGTGATAGAGTATGGACGTCCACCAAAGCATAACAGATTGGGGATTTTTATCAAATGTTTTAGTTGTAATTGCTTTGCTAGACATGACTAAAAAATAAGGAAACGTAGACATGGTGAATGGACTGTTCCACATGGATTCCTCAAACAAATGTGATCTCTTGGAGCACCATGAGCATATAGAAATGGGAAATATAAAACTATTTATGGACATCCATCACAGTGTATTAATAAGGAAATGAATGCAAAATGACGAAGTGTTTAACAGAATGCTTAAAAGATTTATGGTCTCATGTGTTAATTTCTATAACCTAGCAACAGATTAATTGCACAATAAATTCACAGAAATAAATCTGATTTATAACAATTAACACAACTAGTTTAATTAATAACTAATAACAGTAGAAGCAAAAATAACAAGAAGCCAATCACAAAAAAGAAAATAACACAGAATTACCTAAGAAACCCCAATGCGGGGAAAAACCTGCAAATGTTGGATCTTTTATTCAGCCTAACAGCAAACTTTTATTTTGAAAATACAATATGAGTTTGCTATAACAATCTTATATTTATAGAGCCTAGCTGCTTTACTTAGCATACAAGGAAAGAATCTTTCCTTGCTTTCTTTGGCTTTAATTACACATAAAATCACTCTTGGATTTATCTTATCCTCACAAACTCGAAAACATTCTATTAAAGAATAAAAAACTATTGTTGTTGAAAATCCAACTTGAATTGCTTTAAAGTATATCTAACTCGAGTTGCTTTAAAGTGATTTAAAGCATATCCAACTCGAGTTACTTTAAAACAACTCCACATCCCACCTTTCGAGCTACAAAAATCAACACTCCCTCTTAGTGAGGAAGGTGTTCTGCACCACACCCAACTTATCCCTGAAGAATTCAAATTTGCTCTTCATCAAGGCCTTCGTTAGGATATTTGTTATCTATTCGTTTGTAGGAATGTAATTGAGCTTCACTATCCCCTTCTCCACACAATCTCTGATGAAGTGGTACTTGATCTCAATGTTCTTTGACTTTTTGTGAAACACTGGATTCTCAGAGAGTTTGATACAACTCTGATTATCATAGTAAATGACTGTAGGATCCATCTCCTAATCAAAGAGCCTAGCTAGAAGTTTCTAAAGCCAGATATCCTCACATGTATCCATATTGGCTGCCATATACTCGGCCTCTGTAGAACTTAGTGCAACTGAATTTTGTTTCCTGTTGTATCCCAAAGTGAAACTGCACCCTGAAGTGCTCTTCTGATCAGTTGTACTACCTGCCCAATCTGCATCGATAAACCCCTTGAGCTTCACTCCATCATGTTGAACATACTTCAGCCCATAATCAACTGTGCCTTGGAGATATCTCAAAACATTCTTCCCAGCTATCCAGTGCACACGTTTAGGTTCCACCATAAACTGATTGAGTGAGTTCACTGCAAAACAAATGTCTAGCCTAGTGTTGACCAGATACATAAGAGAGCCTATCAACTATCTGTATAAATTCAGGTCCACTGCCTTTGATCTGGAAGCATCAATCTTCTTCCAATTGGTCACAAGTGGTGTTGACATAGGCTTACAGTTCTCCATCCTAAATCGCTTCAAGATATCAATTAAGTACTTCCCTTATCCAAGGAAGATCTCTCCCTCTTTCTACCACAACTCCAATCCCAGAAAGTAATCCATCAACCCCAAGTCCTTCATCTCAAACTCTCCTACAAGATCCTACTTTCAGTGTGTTATGAGCTCCTCTAACCCTGTGAGAAATAGGTCATCAACATATAACACCAATATGAGAAGTTCTCCCTTCACCTGAACATAGTACAGGTTCGGATCCGCCTCACTCTTGATGAAGCCCACACTCTACAAGTAACTATCAATATGTGAATACCATGCCCTGGGAGCCTGCTTGAGTCCATATAGTGCTCTTTTCAACCTGCATACATGAGAATCCCTCTCATGTGCTTCAAATCCTTTTGGTTTCTTTATGTAAATCTCTTCCTCAATCACTCCATTGAGGAAGGTTGTCTTTACATCCATCTAGTGAATCCTCCAACCTATTTGTGCTGCTACAAAAATGATAGCTCTTATGGATGAGTGCCTGGCTATTGGAGTGAAAGTCTCGTCATAGTCAAGAAACTCCTTCCTTCTGAGAAAACCCCTTAGCCACAAATTGGGCTTTGAACTTTTCCGCACTACCATCTGCAGCATGCTTAATCTTATATAGCCATCTTGAGCCCACCACAGACTTATCTTCTGGTCGTGGTACTACCTCCCACACACTATTCTTCATGATGGAAGAATACTCTTCCACCATGGCATCCCTCCATACTTGGTGTTTGGACGCCTCTTGAAAGCTGGAAGGCTCTACTTCAATTAATTCACTCATAAGTGCCACATACTCAGAATAACGTCTGGGAACCCTTCTCTGTCTGACTGAATCTTGAGGATCGCCTACATATTCTTGAGCCTCTCTCAATGTTTGCTCAGCTACCCTATTTCTCCTCTTCTCAGTAATAGGAATCTGAGGCTGAGGAATTATTTGTTCCTTTGTTTGATCACCCTGCTTAGCCTGCTTGCTATGCTCTCTAGCTTGCGTGACTGAAGTTTGAGGAATTTTTACTACCTCAACCGTGGGTGAGTGTTCCTCCTCATTCATCAAGTTGCTTGACTTTTGAAGAGCCCTCTCTTCCTTGAACTTCACATCTCTGTGAACCACTGTTTTCTTAAGAGCGGGAATGTAAACCCAATAAGCCTTAGAAGTTTCACTATACCCAACAAGGATACCCTTCTCTGCAATAGGTTCCAACTTGGTTCTCTTCTCCACAGGAATGTGACAATCCACAAGGCATCCAAAGATGTGAATGTGCCCCAAATCTGGTTTCTTACTAGTGAACGCCTCTTCTGGAGTTAACTTGCCCAACACTTTGTGAGGGCTTCTATTTTGCAAATACACAACTGTATTGCAAGCTTCTTCCCATAAGAACCAAGGAAGATCCTGGTCATGAAGCATGGCCTTGGCTGCTCCAACTATAGCCCTATTCTTCCATTCAGCAAACCCATTCTACTGTGGGTTGTACAGATTTGTCAACTCTTTCTTGATACCTTCATGAGCATAAAATATTTGAAGGCATCTGAGGTATACTCACCTCCATTATCAGACCTTAGTATCTTGATCTTCCTCCCTGTTTGGTTCTCCACGAGAGCCTTAAACTCTTTGAACCTACTGAAGACCTCATCTTTATTCTTCATGAAATATATCCACGTCTTCCTAGAGAAATCATCAGTGAAGGTAACATAATACTCATATCCATTCAAGGATATTGTTGACATGGGCCCACACACATCTGAGTGTACAAGATCCATAATCCCTTCCGATCTAGTGTTGTTGCTTGGAAAACTAGTCTTGGCATATTTCCCAAGAGCACAACCCTTGCACACCTCATGCTTTTTTGTCTTCATCTTAGGCAGCCCCGTCACTATTTCCTTAAGAATATTAAGTGCTCCATGGTGAAGGTGAGCCATCCTCCTATGCCACAATTCTCCTATCCCTTTATAGCTACTAACCAACGCATGTGTTGGCTCAAACTATAACCAAAACAAGTTGCCATGCCTGACTCCAATCACTTTTGCAATCTTGGAATCTTTGGGACGAATATAGACTTTTCCCCTCTCAAAGGTCACGATGTAACCCTTGTCTTCCAAAGTAGAAACTGAGATTAAATTCTTTGTCATGCCAGGGACATACAACACATCCTCCACCAACAAAGGTTTTCCAAACTCCCTCTGAAACTTGACGTTGCCAATACCAGTTGCATGGTACTTAGCATTGTCTTCGAGCTCAATATAGAAATCCAACTTCTTCTCCTCCAACTTGGTGAAACATTCTTTGACTCCTGTCATGTGGCGAGAAGCCCCACTATCAATATACCATACCATGTTGGCAATTGAACTTGAGAGACAGGAAATGAGTGAAAACTCATTATCAAATCATGATGCAAATTCGTCCACCTCTACTATAGTAGCAAATTGCTTCTTCTGCTTGTCCTTATTTTTCTTATTTGGACATTGACTGGCATAGTGACCCATCTGATGGCAACAAAAACATTTTATCTTGCTCAAATATTTCTTCTTCCCACTCTTGGAAGAAGAACCTTTCATTTTCTCTTTATTGGACTTCTTCTTACCCTTGCTAGCAAGAGCAATATTTTCTTCATCTTGACCCTTCTTTGTCTGATCTCCTTGATGAGAACCTTCACGGATCTCCTCCTGAACAAAATCATCCCAAAGTCTTGCCCAATCAGGTAGTCGATCTCTACCGACAACACACTTGACAAACACTTCCCAGTGCTTTGAAAAACCATTGAAGGCTATATGCACCAACTCATCTTCATCAATTGTCTCTCCAACAGCAGCAAGCTCATCCCTGACCTGTGTCAGCTTGGACAAGTAAGAGGTCACACTCTCACCTTTGGACATCTTGGTATTATGCAATTTGTCCTTGAGCATCATCTTACGACTCTAATAGTCGCTCTGATAAATTTTTGTGAGCGTATCCCACATCTCCTTGGCGGTGTCTTTCCCTGATAAATGAGGAATTAAATGATCTCTTACTGCATCTAGGATAATCCTCTGAGTCTTGGCCTCTTTGACTTCATGAGAATCTAAGGCAACAGGATCATTTGTTGGTGGTGTCACTCTTGTACTAGCATAGATCCACAGCCTGTTCTCCTTGAGAACATATGTAATCCGAACCTTCCACTACAAGAAGTTAGATGCACCCTCAAGCCTGTCCTCATATCAAACATTGGTTTCCATAGCCACAAAAAGAACTAGAGACAAAAATCTGATGATTTTTTTTTCTTGAAATTTGTGTCACAAATCTTGGCTTTGTATTTAGAGTTTAGAGCTCTGATACCATGTTAATTTCTATAACCCTGCAACATCTATTAATTGCACAATAAATTCACAGAAATAAATCTGATTTATAACAATTAACACAACTAGGTTAATTAACAACTAATAACAGCGGAAGCAAAAATAACAAGAAGCCAATCACAAAAAAGACAATAACACATAATTACCTAGGAAACCCCAATGCGGGGAAAAACCTGCAAATGTTGGATCCTCTATTCAGCCTAATAGAAAACTTTTCTTTCGAAAATACAATGAGTTTGCTAAAACAATTTTACATTTATAGAGCCTAGTTGTTTTACTTAGCGTGCAAGGAAAGAATCTTTCCTTGCTTTCTTTGGCTTTAATTACACATAAAATCACTCTTGGATTTATCTTATCCTCACAAATTCAAAAACATTCTATTAAAGAATAAAAAACTACTGTTGTTGAAAATCCAACTCGAATTGTTTTAAAGCATATCTAACTCGAGTTGCTTTAAAGTGATTTAAAGCATATCCAATTCGAGTTGCTTTAAAGTGATTTAAAGCATATCCAACTCGAGTTGCTTTAAAACAACTCCACATCTGTTAGGGTTAGAGATGGAAGATATCTAACATTTAAATGTAGATTTAATTAATAAACAGAGAAACTAACACACACACAGAATAAATCATAACACAAAGAATTTAACGTGGTTCACCCAATCTGGGCTACATCCACCAAACCGCAGCCATCCAATACTTTTATTATCCAGTAAAACTTATTACAATCTTGCGAATAATCGCGTTTTTCATCATACTAAAATACCCATCTGAACCCCTTTTATCAAGCTTAGAAGCTTCCAGATTTTTGGGTTCTACAAAATCGAATTTTTCCTTTTTCATTGATTTTTCCCTTTTTCGGTGATCACGCGAAAAAGTAGGAGGAAAATTTTTCTTGGTAAGGATAGGGGTCGGGGTGTACAGTATACCATGGGCTATACAGTAAAGCATGATCAGTCACAACATACCAACAATCTCCCACTTGGAGACTGATCAAGCTTTATACCAACACAATCTCCCACTTGGAGACTGATCCTGGATGACACTGCTGCAATTACAACTCCCATTGGAAATAAGTACCTTGGATTATGCTGCTTTGTTATACTTGAATTCAACCTTGAAGGCCAACTGAAGCTGAAAAGGAGCTTAGCTTCTCCCTTGTCACCGCCTTCATAAACATATCCGTTGGATTGACATCTGTATGTATCTTATCCAACTTAACCTGTCCATCCTCCAACACCGACCGAATGAAATGATATCTCAACTGTATGTGTTTTGTTTTAGAATGCAAGGCAGAATTCTTTGCAAGATGTATAGCACTCTAGCTGTCTGTAAACAAGTAATTTCCAACCTGTTGTTTTCCCAACTCATCCATGCAAAATTGCAGCCATATCATCTCCTTTGCCACCTCTGTTGCAGCAACATACTCTGCCTCTGTGGTGGATAAAGCAACCACCTTCTGCAATCAAGAAATCCAACTCACTACTATCCCACCAACTGTAAATACATAACTTGTGGTACTCCGCCTGGTATCTATATCCCCAGCCAAATCTGAGTCAACATAGCCTTTTAAATCAATATTAGAGCCCCTAAAACACAAAAAATTATTGGATGTACCTCTCAAGTACCTGAGAATCCATTTTACTGCATTCCAATGCTCAACTCCGGGATGACTCAAATACCTGCTAACAACTCCTACAGCATGTGCAATATCTGGTCTTGTACATACCATGGCATACATCAAACTGCCTACAGCTGAAGCATATGGTACCTTGGACATTTTTTCTTCCTCCTCTTGTGTCTTTGGACATATATCCTTAGTCAATTTAAAATGAATAGGCAAAGGTGTGCTGACAGCTTTTGCATTCTCCATATGAAATCTCTACAACACCTTTTCAACATAATTAGCCTGAGATAAAAACAATTTTCTGATTTTCCTATCTCTACAAATTTTCATACCAAGGATTTGTTTTGTTGCCCCCAAATCCTTCATAGCAAAAGAATTTGCTAACTATTATTTTAACTCACTTATGTGATCCATGTTAGACCCAGCTACAAGCATGTCATCAACATATAAACATAAAATAATGTAGTTGTCATTATCCAACCTCTTAAAATAAACACAATGGTCAGAATTACACCGACTATAGCCTTGCTCAACCATAAAACTATCAAATTTTAAGTACCATTGCTGAGGTGCTTGCTTCAAGCCATATAAATTTTCTTCAATCACGCACACTAGTTTCTCCTTACCTTTGACCTCAAATCCTTGTGGCTGGTCCGCTATATATTTCCTCTTCCAAATCACCATGGAGAAAGGTTGTTTTAACATCAAGTTGTTCTAAATGCAAATCTTAATGACCACAATACTTAAAATAATACGAATAGAAGTCATTTTAACAACTGGAGAAAAAATCTCATCAAAATCAATACCCTTTTTTCTGTGCAAATCCCTTTACAACTAATCTGGCTTTAAATCTCTTCTTAGCTCCATCCTCCTCTTTCAGCCTATAAATCCATTTGTTTGGTAAAAGCCTTTTTTACTGCGAGGGCAACTTGCACAATTCCCAAGTTTGGTTTTGACAAAGAGAGTCCATTTCTTCTTCCATTCCATGCTCCCCGCTGAACCTTGGTATCCACACCATACTTCATCATAATATTACGGTTCACCGGTATGGAGTTAACAAATAGTATACAAAGAGGGAGAGAATCATTCTGGAGGTCTACTTATCCTTGAAGATCATCTAACAAGAGTTTGTGGTATTTGTTGTTGCTGTTGTTGCCCGGCATGAGGAACCACTGAAACATCATTGTTGGGAATATCATCCAACACTACATAATCATTTTCTTTCTTCTCATGCTGAAGCAACAGATCTTTGTACAACACTTTCTCATTGAATATGACATCCCTGCTTCTCACAATTTTCTGATTTTCAAAATCCCAAAGCCTATAGCCAAATTCATCAATGCCATATCCAACAAATACACATTTCTTTGATTTTGCATCAAGCTTGGTTCTATTTTCAGAATCTACATGTGCAAATGCTTCACAACCGAAGGTTTTTAGAAAAGAATAACTCACCTTCTTACTTTTCCATGCTTCCTCTAGAATACCACAACCCAAAGGATTAGAAGGACCTCTGTTGATTAAATAAACAACAGTGTTTACAGTCTCTGCCCACATTTTTAAAAGGCAACCCGGCATGCAATCTCATAGTCCGTGCATGCTCCATTATTGTTCTATTCATGTGATCAACCACTCCATTTTCCTGTGGCGTCCTTGGACCCCTTTTCTGCCTACAAATACCATTAGAGGAAGAATAATATTCAAACTCTTTCTTGCAATACTCACCACCATTATCAAATTCTGAGATATTTTAACTTTTTACCTATCATTTTCAACCAAGCTTC
>VDFB02385961.1:0-71543 GCA_007258455.2 Sequoia sempervirens | reverse complement strand
ATTAAATAAACGCTTCATAAGAAATACCTTATTCGAAGCGGAAGGCTTTTCATATAACTTTTCTAGGGTTTCCATCAACTCTTGAGTTGTCTTTGCTTTTGTAATATTGAACGCCACTGTTTGTGCTAGGCACAAACAAATACTGCCAAGAGCCTTTCTATCCAGATCTCAGGTCCTCATCGACATTGCTACAGGTTTCTTGGTTTTCCCTTCCAATGGCCGCCATAAATCCTTCTGATAGAGATAGTCCTCCATCTGCATCTTCCATAACTGATAGTTCTGCCCATTAAACTTCTCAACCTTCTTACCCTTGTCTGCCATTTCTCCCACTCAACCGTGAGATCTTTCCTATAGACGATAATTGAAACACAACCCGCTCTGATACCACTTGTTAGGGTTAGAGATGGCAGATATCTAACATTTAAATGCATATTTAATTAATAAACAAAGAAACTAACACACACAAAGAATTTAACGTGGTTCACCCAATCCGGGCTACATCCACCAAACCGCAACCATCCAATACTTTTATTATCCAGTAAAACTTATTACAATCTTGCGAATAATCATGTTTTTCATCATACCAAAATACCCATCCGAACCCCTTTTATCAAGCTTAGAATCTTCCAGATTTTTGGGTTCTACAAAATCGAATTTTTCCTTTTTCATTGATTTTTCCCTTTTTCGGTGATCACGCGAAAAAGTAGGAGGAAAATTTTTCTCAACAAGGATAGAGGCTGGGGTGTATAGTATACCCTGGGCTATACAGTAAAGCATGATCAGTGGCCACATACCAACAACATCCCACCTTTCGAGCTACAAAAATCAACATCATGGAATACCACGGTTGCAGGATATGCACAAATGGCTACTTCAATGGCAGTTGTTTGAGGGGAGTAGCTTAGCATTGATGATTATTGGGATTTCGCTTAAGGAACATATTGTTGGCATTTCCATAAGTCTTGTCATTAATGATGATCCTTCTATAGAATATGTGAAAGATTAGCATATTTTTAATAGATATTATGGGTCTTAAAGATCATTTGAGAGATATGGACTTCAAAATAGCTAGTACAAGGAAAGAAATGATAGTTATTCAATGGGATATTATACCTGTTGTGGTGTCTCTTAGTATTCTTTGTGATTTTTTTGATCTTACCTAAAGACTTGCCCAAAATTCTAGATTTTGTGGAACAAGAGTTAAAAGAGCCATGTGAACAAGATAAAACAGATCCTCCACCTATAGTTACTATTAGATCAAGACCATTTTCCATGATTGGTAAGACATCAAAAATATTGAAAAGAAAACAGGTATGTGAAAATAGGCATTACTTGATGGTACGATTGTAATATTGGGTGAAAAATGATCTGTATTAAATCGGGCACAAGAAAAGGTTGATTCTATTGTAGGATCATCCCATTGAGTTGGTGTACAATAAGAGTTTAGAAAGGAACTCTTGTGAAATCATCCCAAAATGGTGGTAGTTTTACAAAGGTCCATATTAGGATTGTCAACTTCAACTAATGGCTGCATGATTAAGATAGAATCATCAAAATGACTTAATGGACTTGACCAAGAACCTTAATCTAGTATGGATGAATGTTGGGAGGATGACATATGGAGACATTTGACAAATGGTGAAGATAGTGGTAAAGCTCTCGATATACAAGAACACAAGAAGGGACCTCTTCAATGATGGAGGTTGGCGACTCTGTATTGTGGATCTTACACAAAAAAACTAGCATCATGACATTGGCTTCACCTCAGCCATAGGGAAATCACTTTGGACCTTTATCTTTACCTCAGTATTCAACTTTATATGTAGGTTCGAGAAATCACTTCCCAAAATTTAATAGAGAAGATTCACAAATTTTGCAGATGATCATATTCAAGCCTTCACTATAATATGTGGACTTTTGGGAGTGAGTGAAGAAAATGTATTCATCTGATTATTTATTGAATCCCTTATTAGAGTTGCAGCAAATTGGTTTCAATATTTAGAAGATTGATGCATCACCAATTGAGATGGCATGAAAAACAAATCTCTTCAAAGATTTAAACCAGCAATTAATGTGGATGCAATATTATATTAGTTTTTCCAAATTTAGAAGAAAGAAGAAGAATCTATGAGAGACTTTGTGAATCAATTCAATAGATGTTTGAAGTAGATTTCTCATGCCAACTAGCCAAGTAAGCAAAACCAAGTATCCATTTTTATTGCAGCATTATATCCCGAAGTCAAATTCTTCTTGAAGTAAAACAAGGTATGTGATCTTGAAATTGCAAAGCAAGAAGCCATTATAATTGAAGATGATTTGATATCATGTGAATTTTTTAAAGAAAAACAGATAAAAGTTTTAAAAGAAAAATACATGAAATGTCATTATGTGCAATCAAGGGAAGTAAATATTTTTTCTTCTCCAATTGAATGTTCTAAATTTACTATTTGGAGTCAAGAGCAATTTTCAAGGGGTAGCCAAATTGAATCAGAATTAAAATATTGTATTGAAAGAAGTGTTGAAATTTATAATTTGTAGTATGAGGAAGATGAGGGTGAATCTAGTAGTTCTTAGAGTAATGAAGAGGATTATATTCTTCATACTCAAATGTTGATCATCATCATATACAATCTAAAAAAATTCTACACACGACATTGGAGAGATTATGTTGTAAGGAAATATTAAGACAAGAACTGAGTCAAATTAAAGAGGAAACAAGTAGAAGTGGGATGTACTAGGTTATTTTAATAGAGAGAAAGGTATCAATACAAAATATCATACAATAATGTCAGGGGAAAAGATCTAATGGAGATAAAACTCAAGGAACTAATGGCTAACAAAAGGAAATAGGAATACAAGTTTTTTTCATGACTCTAGCACATAAGACATATAAATGTAACAAGAATATTTGAAATCCAAAAAAAGGATGGTGAAATAATAAGGAAGGAAGATCAAATTAGACAAGCGGTGATGGACTCTTTTAGACTACCACTAGCAAAGGATAGGGAGGATGATCACGATGCTATGGATAGATTTTCAACATATCACTAGGATTTTGAATTTTCTTAGGATAATTTGTAATTACATGAGATAACCCAAATATCAACATTTTAAGGATTTTTCCTTTTGGATTTTTCCTATGATTATGTAATACTTCCAAAAAAAATCTCTTTAATTTTTAAATATTTTATTGCTTAGAACATATCTCCTTGTAATAAAGGCTATTTACCATAACAATAACACTTTCACATTTACTATTTATTAATACTTTTTATCATGACATTGTCCTACCTTCTAATTAATAATTGCATTCCAATTTGATTTTTTTTTAAATTGGAAAAGATTGAACTAATGACTTCTTTTGACCTCCAACTTTAGGCCAACTCCCTAATATCCTCATGAAATACTCCTACTTTTAACATTTCCCAGGCCGGACTTAACATTTCCCGTCTTAAAACGGATGCCTACTTGTGATTGATGAAGGGGTATTTATAACCCAAGGAGGTCGTTACAAAGTAATGAGGAGACGTAAGGGAGAATCCTGAGAGATAAAGATAACGCTATCCTAAGAGATAAGAAAGACAGACCTACTTAGACATACCCATCTATCCACTTTGGGTGACGCTTGGACACATGCAACATGAGGGATTTGCATGTCTTGTCTAAATGATGAAATAATGAGTTCACATGTGTTGTCTCTTGGATCCCCAATGGAAAAGATATTAGAGATCACGTTGTGGATGAGACGAAGAGACTTTGTAGCCTGAGAGGAAGATCTCATGATGAAGATAAACCTTTTTGTAGATTTAAAGCAAGTGGAACTTCATGTGAAAATCTCTTATAGTTCTCCAGTAAGAAAGGTACTGGCAAAAGCAAGAAAAATACCTTAAGGTCCTCTGAGTCACTCGCTACCTAGTGTGCAAAGAGGTTAACATGTACTTTTCCTGTAGTGATCGTTGTTAGTGGAACAATCATATTTGAGAAAGTGGGAACACGTATCTCCAAGGGATTGGGGCTAGAGTAAGGACACTATATTCTTTACTACAGTCAAAGGGAGGTGCAGTCCCTGGGAGAAAGTTAAAAGTCCCTTGGTTCTCAAATCATCTCACTTTGGAGGAACTCATTATGGAAAAATGCTGGTGATCTCTGAAGATTTGAGCTTTGGGAAAGAAGAAAAATCAATACCTTGTTTAATTGATGAAGATTAAGCGGATCCATTTATCTATGCTCTCTTTAAAGAGGGTAATGATTTAATCATTAAAGGATATATACAAAATTTCTGCTATATCATGGAAAGGCTTCTGAATCTTTCACTTGGCCTTGACTGCAACCTTGTTTGTTGAGATTTATGAAGCAAGCATGGGCATTTTCAGTTCCCCCAGTATGCTGAATTGTCATGTCCATTAGAGTGATGTTAACTCTCCTGTTCTTGACTCCACTCTTTCTCCAGAGTTGCAAGCTTATGGTGAATAAAATTGATTTTTTTTAGTCTACATGTTGAAGTGGTCTTGAGAAATGAACATGGCTTAGTCGAGTGAGAAATTGCATCTCAATCAAAGCTTGCTCAATCAACTTTCGAGAACAGTACAGATTTGGGGAAAGCGTCAACAAGTACTTTTAAAGAGAACATACTTCTTCTAGAAGAGGAGAAGGCAATAGCAGAGATATCCAAAATTTCAGAAGTTGGGTTGGCCAAGTTATTTGACCAAGGAAAAACTCATGTCAACACTAAGGTGGCAAAATTCACACAGTGAAGACAATGCAGGCAGAGATGGTTTATCAGTTGGAATGGGCATAACATTTGTATGAGAAGAAAGGTTGATGGATTTAGTTGATGTGAATCTCAAAAACTCAAAGCTACATATGAAGTATAAAAGATTAAAAGAAGGAAAGTTTAGCGAAGTTAACGAATATATTGAAGAGCAAAACAAGAATCTTATTGCATATGCAGAAGATCTGGTTCTTACAATGAATGGCTGAATATATATTCATGCAAAAACTTTGCTATGGAATCGAGCACATTGCTCAGCAGGAATTGTTTGAAAAAACATGAAGGGCGAACAAGAAGTTGAGATTGTTAGAACTGGAAAAGGTAGAGTGGAAAAATAATTTGTTTGTGTAGGAAACTCAAGAAGTTGAGATTGTTAGAACTGGAAAAGGTAGAGTGGAAAAATAATTTGTTTGTGTAGGAAAATTCACTGCCAGAATTCACCGCAGGAAAATTCATCTCATGGAAAATTCACCACCAGCAATTCATCACAGCCGAAAATTCATCGCATTAAAAGTTTGCGATTAATTTTCTTGGCCGTGAATTGCTGGTGATGAATTTTCCTTGAGGTGAATTTGTCATGGCGATGAATTTTCCCACAGTAAATTGTTGGCAGTGAATTTTCCGGAGGTGAATTGCTGACGGTGAATTTAGAGCTAAAAAATGAGGTGACGAGACTTCAATCATTGTTGTCAGATTGTGTGGAAGTGAGCAAGAAAGATTTAGAACTTTAATGTATTATGTCAATACTGTAAGGCTGATTGTTCTATTATCTAGGGATAGTTTTCTGTCTTCCAAGATATACACTCCATAAATTGTGGTGGTAACCTAGTCCCATAGTGTGCTGGCTTAGAATCGAATTTGGTTGTCCACAATTCTACCTTGGGTTTCAATATAGTTGTCAAGATTGTGGCCATAATAACAGAGTTGATTGTGGAGCATTCACCAGGGCTCCTGTTGTTTAGGTTGGACTGTTGGGATGTTGGATTGTGATGTCAGTAATATTGTGCTTCTGGATGTTAGCCCACTATCAATTGAATTGAAAACTTTTTGTGATGTAGTGACAAAGATCATTTCACAGAATACCATTTTACCTATTTTGAAATCAGAGGTATTTTCCATAGCAGTCTGTGGCTAAACAAATGTTGAAATCAATGTTTTGCAAGGGGAACGAGAGTTTGTCTATTGGTAATTTCCACTTACTCCTCGAGGTGTACCTGATATAGAAGTTAAATTTGACATTGATACAAATGTTATTTTTTCGGTCATTGTGGTAGACAAAAGGCATTAGAAAGGAGCAAGTTGTTACAGTAACCTAATGGAAGCACCCTGCCTACTGATGAGGATTCTTGACCTGAGACATTAATTTTTATGAAGAGTCACATCTTTTAAACATAGTAGTTGGAGGTAATTTGAAGGGGGTTTTTTAATAAATAAAGTGAAAATTTAAATTTCAAGGAACAGTTACAGGCGAGCGGGGAAAAGTTATAAAAGTAAGTTTTATTGGTAAGAAGAAGCGGGATCTTTTTGCTGCTCTGGAACAGAGAGAACTTTGCTCAGGGAAAATTTAGAATCCGTGAGTTCTAGGTGATTTTAGAAAAGATTTATATCCTTTATTTTCTCACTTGATGTGCAAATGATATGGAAGTTTGTGTGCTTCTCTAGTTACACTCTCTTTCTTTCTTCATTTTTCTTATGGAATCTCTGTTGCGTTCTTATGTCCCATAGTTAGATTTATTTTTTCTCCATTTATTTTTTTATATTTTGTGATTAAAAGTACTTTCAAATCTTTAAAAGCTCATCATATCAGGGAGTTGTCTCTCTCAAAAGCATAGGACAATCATTAATTTCATAATGATTTCTCCAATTGTTGATGCATTTGTGTTGCTATCCATTGGATGAGTTCAGTAATCTTCACAGCGATAAAACTGTTTATCAACAAAATCCTATTTTCTAAATCAAAATCATTTTTTTCTAAACCACCAAAATAGTGGAAAAAAACACTTTTCTCAAATATATAGAATTGTCTAGGTACTTGGATGATTGTTTGAATACTACTTGAGGCTTTTAGAAAAGAATCATTGATCCAAAAAAGAGATGTTGTAACAAAATAACTTGCACAAGAGAGAATATAATACGAAATATGTTACAAATAATCAATAATACTTGACAATAATAAACCACTTTGAGGAGGATAACCTTAAAAAGGTTCCAAGAAGAACACAATACAGTGATCATAAACTAACTACTAGCTCCTATATATACCCTATTTATGCCTTGGATGCCATCCAAGACAACTTAACTACATATAAGACTATTAACAATCATATAACTTAAATAAGAGTTAAGGTAGCCACAAGCCAACTACTCATAACCCTATGTACATTGTAGGATTAAGGGCACACAATGCTCCATCTTCAAGGAAGTGTTGTCCTTAGCACTAATCAACTATGGATGATTTTACACAAAATCCTTATGTTTTGATGTAGCATCTTCAACTAGAAAATTCTTCCATTCAATCAAATACTCTATGATTGCCCTTGTCTACAACTCTTAACGCATGTTTGAAGAATTCTCTCAAGATAAAAAACTATTTTTCCCTCCTCAGAAAGCTCTAGTAACTCACTATGTGTTGTAACTCTTTTTCCAATAACCTTATTCAAGAATGAAACATGGAAGACTAGATCTATTTTATGACATAAGTAAGGTTCCCAATTTGTTTATTACACTATCAATCTTCTGAAACACCTTATGAAGACCATAATACTTGGGTGCAAGTTTGGTATCTTTCAACTTTATTGTTTTTGTGGCATTTGATTATATGGTTGCAATTTCATAAATACCTAATATCCCACTTCAAAATTCCTTTCACTATAACAACAAATTACTTTATTGTGTTGCCACATCTTGTGTCATGATTATTATGAAAGTAATAACTAGTAGCCCAATGACACAACAAACAACAAAAAATAAAAATCTTGAAATATTTAATTCTTGTAAACAAAGAAAATCAAGTTTGAGAAATCCCTATTGAGTATCTTAGCATGATATACTTTCTTCTAAGGTTTTTCATACCCCAAATATTCCACAAAATATGGGAATCCAATGGTATGTTGTTATCAAACTCATCAAAATCTTCATAACTATTCTTATAAAATTTCATCTATAAGTATTTTCGATAACTCATAGCTTTCGAGTTGGAACGTTGGGCTATGGAATTGGAACTTGTTCAATACATACCCACCTTTGTCCATTTTATGACTTGGATTGTAAGATCTTCTAGCATTTTCTCAAGAAGAAATTATATGAGTACAGTCTAGTTTGGGAAGACATAACATTAATATAAAAATGTGTTTTAGTGAAGCTAAAAACTAACATGTATAGTTATATCCATAAGCACTTTCTACTTGTGTTCTATTAGATCAAGTCTTGCTCAACTCTTTCGAGGATTAACCAATAGGTTTTGAAGCAACAACCTCTTTTGCCTTGCTAACATGCTTTGAAACTTATAGGCTAGTGACTTGGATCTAAGGTCTACCAAAAATTGGTCTCTTTGCTTTGTTGTTGTGATTATTCTTTGTACTACCTATTATGGTCCAACCTTCCTCATTCTTTTGAGGAGTGACTCCAAAAGGCTTAGTTTTTGGCTTGGTTCACTAAGTGATAAGGGGACAATATATGATCTCATGCTTAAAGGATTGGCACTCATAGTATGTGTTGGGAAAGTTGAGATACATGACTCTTTGATTAAGATATTTCTCACAAATATGGATGTCAATAGAGTCTTTAAGGTCCTAGACAAGTTGATCTTCAACACAAACCCTTTGTTGGTGAAGAGTGGGAAAATGTATATCTAGCTCAACATGAACAAAATGACCTAAAAGGTCATCATATAGTAAGAAAATGCTAGAGAGGTAGAAGGAGACTAGGAAACTCAACCTGGATAGAGACTTAGAGGACATGCTCCTTAGAGACAATAGAGTCTTAATTCCATGGGGAAAGACCAATAAGGAATTGTGAATATATCAAGGATCATGTTAAAAACTGATTTTCACAAATTTTACCTCCAAAAAATGAAAAAGGGAAAAAACTTAGTGAGATTTTGAACAATTTCAATGTGAACTCCATACGGGACCCAGATGGAACTAACCCAATTTTTTAGCATGTTTCGTAAGGGATTCTACCCATAAAACTAGTACATCCCACCCTAGATGCTTAAAAAACACCACTACTTTTTTGCAATTATGACAAATGAATGATCCAAATTTTGATTTAATAATGCATGATATGATGAGATCTTTTGTGATTGAGTTCTATTTGAGCAATGAGAATTATGCCATTAAGATATGAGCTATGATTTATTTCAGAATGAATAAATTGCGTTTTGATGCTCGAGAAAAAGAAAAGTTTATTTTCAGTAAATGCATAGATAGAGAATATGCAATGGAGATTTTATGATATTTAGATGTCAGACTAATTTCCATTTGTTTGGAGTTTGATGTAGGGTAGCATGTACCTCAATCTTCAAAGGAGGGAAGGTATCATTTGAGTAGAGAGGCAGTGTTGGGATGCTCTGGGAATTGCCATATAAGCTAGGGTTAGGTCAAAAGGATCTAGGAACCCTAGAAGTACGTAATAGAAGTCTTGTGTTGAGGTAAGTCTTTTGTGTGACATTTTGGATGTGGTGTTGTCGTAAGTGGTTTTAGGGTTTCGAAAACCAATTTCCCTACTTTCTTATTGTTAAAGAAATTAAACCAAGCAAGCATATATGCACATGTAGGAGGAACCTAAGTACACCATTGCGGGTATATGCATATGGACACAAGTGCATCATAGTAGGTGAATTTACGAGCCTAATATCATGCATATGCATGCATATGTGCATACGCGTATTGATGCATTCAGGGTTGAACGTGTGCATGGATGACTGTTTAGTTTAATTTATTCCCTTCCTGATGGGAACCTTATTTTTGGCATATGAACCCGTTGATAAGATATTACTACCTTTTGAGCCTTAAAATTGTGCCAGTTGGCCTTACTAAATATATAATAAACCATTATTTATTCTACTACAAGCAAGTATAATAATGATGCATGATATTTCCTAGAGACATTTTAATATGAATACCTTCTCAAGGTTGATAGACCAATGCTTTAAATACATAAGTATTTAATTGATTATATTTTCTTCAAAAATGAATATTTTATTTAAAATTTAAAAAAGAGGAAGTTATATTGGTTTGCCACCAATTTTGTTGTGGTAAAGATTTAAATATTAAAATATGTAATTATAACCCTCACTTTTGAAAAGAGGGGCGAGGCCATCTTGAGTAGACGGAATGAGTGTATCCTTATTGGATTTAATTAAATCAAATCTAATATTTCCACATTCATGGTCGTTGGCTAAAATCTTGCTAAGGCAGTTCCTTAATTTTAGTCAAAGGAGGCGTGGAAGTTAAGAAAATCTAGCACTACTTTATCTATCTCCTTTAAACTCGTCTTTTGATTTTATTTTGGGAGTTATGAAGGTTCGATTTACATCTTATGGAGGGAGTTAGAGAAAATTTAGGGGAGGTTACCATAACTACCTTGATACATCTTGACCTGCTTTAGTATTGTTTTGTTTTGTCAAACAAACACATAATCTGGGGAAAAAATAGAAGATTCGATGGTTTTGAACTAAGAGGAGGAGATTAGTCAAAGTTGAGAAAAGGAGAACTAACATAAGCACGAAATTCTTATAAAAGGAATAAGAAATCTGGCATCTACAATAAGGGCTGAGTTTGAGCTGGGAAATACTTGAAGTTGTGCTCTCACAACACCCACCTTCAAAAATTTCAACTCTAGAATTTTATATCAGACACGTACTACTTTTGAGTAAATTATGTATGAGAAATAAGTGCTTTCTTGGTAGAAGAAATGTTCATGAGAATATTACAGCATATGTTTTTCATTCTCTTAAATCGATATAAATGCTTTTGGAACCAAGAAAAGTTCATGGAAATATTGATGCATGTGTTTCTTTCACTTAAACAGATATAAGTTTTGTTCTTGTTGAATCTATTTTGTACAATATGCTTGAATTTGTAAGATGTTTATTAGGTATTATTAGATGAAATTTGTAGCTACAGATTCTTGGTGCTAGACCATCATATTGGCTACTTGAAAAGAGCTTATGTGGGCTAAATCTGTAGCTTGTATTTGATTTGCCAATGTTTTTTTTAGCATGAAATGTCAAGAAAACAAGAAGGTTAACAGTAAGCTTAACCAAGAACATTGATAATGTAAAAGAATGACAAGAATTCAAAGTACTAGAATGAACATGCAAATGTTTAAACAATGTATGAAAGAGTTTTTCAGTTACAGGAAAAATAATTGTTTGTTGTTGATACAGAAGTAAATTTGTAGTTATGTTGTATACTACTAGGTATCTTGTCATGCATGCCATTTAGATGGTCAGAATGTGTTAAATGTAATGTGAACACAAAAATTGTCTAGAGGGTTGAAAAGGTTTCTGTTTTGTCTTCTTGGTTTAAAAACCCTGTTATGTACTCTAATAGGAGTGTAAGTTTTAAGCTGAAATTGTCGGCCATGAAAGCTTGAAGGGTTTCTTGAAACCCTAGTTTAATGTATAAAGGTCACACATGGCAGGTGGCCAAGAAGTGTGTGTTTTATTGTAAACCCTAATTTAGGTCAAGAGATTTTTCCCTAGTACAGGTGTCCATTGTAAGAGTGAAGGGCGAAGAGAAAGTCTCTCGGAAGCCCTAGATTATAAGAGTTTTCCAAGTCAAGCAGAGTGGGTGAGTCTATACAGAAGTACAAAACTATGGCCATAGTCTAGGTGCGGGTGCCACTGACTACACTTTAGTACTCATAGTAACCTAGATACCTAACTAACCAAAGTTTCCAGCTTAGTAGGAAGGTATCCTTAGTAGCATGGCAGAGTCAGTTAGGTAGGGTTTACCACTAGAGCTCAAATGACACTTCTTGAGGGTTTCCAACATTACCTTTCATAAGAAGGGAAGGGCCTCTTCCAATTAGGAAGGTGTGTGGGGGACCACATGAGCCCATGGTTGGTGGAAAAGAACTCAAATGATGCTTTCCCTCACATGTAGATGGTGAGTCGAGTCTTGGAAGACGCATAATCCAGATGAGGACTTCTAATCTCTGACCTTTGTGACTCTTGTTATAGTACTTGAATTTATGAACTCAGATTCTTCATGTTCTTTAAGTAGAATACTATCTTACTTATTATTACAGCAATGGTTGCATCTTACTATGTTGTTTTTCAAAAACAAAATGCTCTAGTTGAATGAGACATCTTATTTGTTTTTAAGTTCAAAGTATGTGTTTGTTACATTTTGTATCAGAGCATGGTTGCATGCTAGGGCCTATGAGTCCATTCCACAGTATAGATTTATGTTTTGTAAAACTAATGTGAACCATTTTGTGTCAGACATGGTACGAACCAAACAAACCGCACATTAGTCTATAGCAGGGAACGCTCACTACTTGCAATGTAAGAAGGAGCAAGAAGCGTTAACCAAGTCCATAGAAGGAAAGAATGTTGAGGGTGAAGGTTGGCTAAAGGAGAACGAGACCTTCGTCAATGCTATGGAAAGGATTCGTGATGTAAAGACAGAAATAAAGTGGTCAGAGAAAGCGACTACCAGCATCCAAGCTAACTTGGATAGGAAATTACCCCCAACATGCCATATACCTAGTGAGAACAATTGTAATAACCCAATAAAGAAGAAAAGGAAAGACGAGGAGCACCTACGTGTGCAACCCCCTCCTAAAATAATTGTAATAAGTTGCGACAACTCTAAGGATTACACACCTTTGACACCCTAACTAAAGTGGAAATATATATATATATATATATATATATGTATGCCAATGTTGCCAATAAATAAAACATTTATGCAAATGTTGTTGATAAATAAAATGCTTATGTGCATGTTGAATACATCTTGTGCAAAGTAATATTAAATTTGCAAATTTAAGTAGCAAAACATATGTTGTGTTAATTGATGCATTAATGCAAATGGAAGGGCTTTAAACCTTAATCTAATATAATGTTTAATTGTAACTTCAAGTAGAAGATAACCTTAAAAGGTGCTTACGTGCAGTAACCTTGAAGGGAGACGTGAAGTAGGTCAAACCTCTGGTAACATTGAAAATAAGATAGATCAATAGTTGGCACTCCTTCAAGATACCAGGGCTCGAGTAACCCACCTGGAAACAAAAAGAGCCAGGAAGGAACCCTCAAGGGGAGGTGACAGGTTGAAAGTCGCCATGAGGAATCTATACCAAGTGAACAGGAAGATGAAATTGTTGGGGGGGAACTCATAACTCTAGAAAATACCAGATGACTCTAGAGTTGTCACGTGACATGAGAAAAGTGACTCCCCAAAAATTTGATGGGGCAGAATCTAGTGATGTTGCGAAGGCATGGTTGGTGGAAATGGAAAAGTATTTTTTAGATTAGAGATTACACTAAGGACAAGAAGGTGTTGCAGGGAGCTTACTAGTTATCTAGAGAAGCATCCACATGGTGAACGAGCAAGAAGTTGGAATTAGGAACAAAGGCCAAGGGATTGGCATGGTCAAAATTTGTGGCCATATTTAGGAAGAGGTGACTACCTCAGCTATTCTATGATCAGAAGCAAACCGAATTTCAAAATTTGACATAGGGAGACCTTTCAGTAAACCAATATTGGGAGAAGTTCATCTGTCTCCTAAAGTGTGCTCCCCAATACCATGGAGATGAATATTTTTAGGTCTGAAAGTTTATATTAGGGCTAAAACCCCAACTTGGGGGACAAGTGAATTTGTTGGGACCAAATTCTATGGATCAAGCATACGAAAAAGCAATCAAGCAAGAACAAAGGCTACAATCCATAGCTGCAAATAGGGAGAAGAAAAAGAAGGATAAGTTGTCCATGACTCCTAAATCCTTTAAGAAGAAAGGGGACAAGCCTAAATTCCAACATAAAAATGATAAAGGTCACTGAGATGAGAAGGGTGGAGGTCGAAGGGATAGGAAAGGTGGGAACAATCAAAACAATAACAATAAGAAGAGTCAGGACGTTGGGAAACCCACCGAGAGAAGGGGTTCGCCGGAGGATGTTTCACATGTGGTAGCAACCATTATGCAAATTAGTGCCCCACAAAAACAGTCAAACCATCCCCTCGAGGAAATCAATTACCATCTCAACAAGTTGTGTTCCAGTAGCGCATACATGTAGTAGTTGATAACATACAAGTTGAATATTAGATAACTCCAATTGAAACTTCAGGTAAGTTGTTTGGAACCCTCGTTTCAATTCTTATTGACATAGGAGCAACTGAATGCTTCGTATCTCTTAGGGTTTTGAACAATATATCTAGAAAGGATGGTTACATGCAAAATACTTGGTCAATAGAATATGCAAACTAGTCAAAGGCTCAGGTAGAGCAATGTTTATTTAAGGCTCAGATTGATTTACCCAATTTCTCAACCGAAGTAAACCTTTACATGGCTCTCCTAGGTACTTATGATGTAATCCTAGGAATCAATTGGCTATGCAGACACAGAGCCCAAGTAGATTGTTTTTCTAAGACGATGGAATGTCTAGATGACCTAGGGCATAAGGTGTTCATTCAAGGAACTATAAGGCCATTCAAGATAAGGCAAATTTTTGTCATGCAACTAAAAAGGGCCAAACATAAGGGTTGTCAATTATTTGCAATCAAGATGGAGGAAATAGTAGAGCCAAGTGAAACCTGAGAAATTATTTTCTTTGATGATTTAATGTATTATGAATCCCAGAAAACGGAAATAGGTGATTGTGAGAAAGTTTTGAAGAGGAAAGATTTTGAATGGGATAAGTATCCCTACCTTAGGGATTATGCTAATGTCTTCCCTGAAGAATTACCTAGTTTTCCACCCAAAAGAGCTTTTGATTTCACTATTGATATATAGCCAGGGGTTGAACCAATATCTAAAGCCCCTTATCATATGATGACAACTGAATTGATGGAGTTAAAAGCTCAGTTGCAGGAACTTCTTGAAAAAGGTCTAATTCGACCTAATGTTTCGCCTTGGGGAGCACCAGTAATCTTTGTTAAAAAGAAGGATGGTATCCTTAGGTTATGTATTGATTATTGGATGCTCGATAAGGTAACCATCAAGAATATATATCCCTTACCACGCATAGATGATCTTTTTGATCAAATGCGAGGGGCAACAGTGTTTTCTAAGATTGACCTTCGATCAGGCTATCATCAACTAAGGTTGAAGGAGGAGGACATCCACAAAATAGCATTTAGAACCAGATATGGACATTATGAATTCACTATATTACCCTTTGGGTTAACAAATGCCCCAGCTGCATTTATGAACTTAATGAACAGTGTGTTCATGGATTGTTTAGACAAGTTTGTGCTGGTGTTTTTAGATGATATTCTGATATACTCCAAGAATGAAGAAGAACACCTTTAGCATTTGTGTTTTGTGCTTCAACAACTAAGATAAAATAAACTTTATAGTAAATTGTCCAAGTGCTCATTTTCTAGAAAGAGGAACAGTACTTAGGGCATATAATATCCGCAGATGGAATTGTGGTAGATCCGGCTAAAATTAAGGCCATTTTGGAATGGCTAGAGCTGAAGAATGTGCAGGAGATCCGAAGTTTCATGGGGTTGGTCAGATACTATAGAAAATTCATGGGTAATTTCTCCTGAATTGCATGTCCCATCACATCTCTTCAAAGACAAGGGAAAATATTTGTCTGGACAGATAAGTGTCAGGAAGCTTTTGAAATTTTGAAAGAGAAGCTAACAATAGCACTAGTACTACCAGTACCAAACCCAGAAGGACATTTGTTGGTCACCACGAATGCCTCAAGTGAAGGGTTGGGTGGTGTACTCATGCAAGATGGAAGATTCATTGCCTATGAATCGCGAAAATTGAAAAACTACAAACAAAACTATGCTCCCCATGATCTCGAATTGGCTACAATAGTGCACACATTAAAAGTTTGGAGGCATTACTTGCTGGGAAAACCCTTCGAATTGAGATCTAATCACCGAGGGTTGCAGTACCTATTTACTCAACCAAATATGAATGCTCGACAAAGAAGGTGGCTTGAGCTAATATCATACTATGATTTTGAAATTAGCTACATCAAAGGGAAAGAGAATTGAGTAGAAAATGCTCTAAGTGGGAGGCATATATCCTCTATACTGACAGTTCAAAAAAACCTTTGAAATCAGGTATGTCAGTCCTTAGAAGGTTTAATGAATACTATAAACAGGTTAAACAAGCCTTATTAAAAGATCCTTAAGATCATAGATCATAGATATGATGGTTTCCAGTTTGATACTAACATGGTGCTTAGGTACAAGGGAAGGATGTATATTCCAGACTCAGGAAAGTTAAGAAAGTTGGTTCTTCAAGAAGCTCATAATGTGCCCTATTTCGGACATCCAGGAGTAACTAAAGTTGTGGCAGATATTAGACCATTGTACTTTTGGAAAGGGATGAAAAGGGATGCCGCAAAATATGTGGCAAAATGTTTAGAATGTTGTTGGCATAACAACTAGCACCTCTGGAGTAAGAGTTGGTACGAACAACTATGCACACTACGCAATGAGTGCTCTTCAAATTAGGAGGGGAAGCTCCCTCGTTTTGCTTGAAAAAAATACCTGCAAAGGGAAATAAACTAAACTAATTCCTATCTTTTTGTTTCAGCTGTAGAGGTACAAGGCTTTCTCGAAAACTATATACGTTGCAGCTGACAATTTTCTCTGGTTTCGCAGATTCACTAACTACAACTAAACTTAATAACTTAAATTCTATCTATTTTCCTCAAGAAAACAGAGCATGAAGAAACGGAGCAAGGTTTTGACTATCAGACGATAAACGGATTCAGATTCTCTACTTGAAGGCAAGGTGGCGCAACTATTATCTCAATCTGAACAAGTTTATTAGGCACAAAACAGATTTAAGAATTTACCATGATAATCTCATGAAACCCTATGTGGCATAACACTTGATCATAATAGTAAAGACTCAGAAAACAGATTTATCATCACAATCTTGTGAAACCCTATGTGGCATAACAATTGATCATAATGGTAAAGATGCACAAACAGATTTATCTAAACTATGGAAAGAATTCACTATCACAATCGCATGAAACCCTATGTGGCATAACAATTAATCATAATAGAAAAGATGCATGAACAAATACCAAAAGAGCAATATTGAGGGCAAGGTAGGCGACATATATTTCTCTCTCAAGCAAAGTTAATTACAAATGAGCAAAAGCTCTTATTTATATACATCAAGGTGTAGGTAACCCTAAAATCACCTTGAGTCATCTACATCTTGCAAATGCATGCAAGATTCGCCCAAACCCTAATGAAGTAAACTATACAGTTAACTGGAAAGCTACCATCAGTTAACCGATACATTTAACCTAAATGGACAATGTGCAAGCATGCACGTCCTTATTTAAAGCAAAGTTAACTGGCCACTACCTTCAGTTAACTGGAAACCCTAACCCTAACTCATATGATGATAATTCCAAGGATGAGATAAGCATGTGTTAAGTCAGCAAGTAAACTCAAGACTGAAATTCAAGTTAACTGTTGCTCATGACTCAACCCTCGAAATTAACTGCAGGTTCCAACTGGCAGATCACTCCATGTCATCTCGGTCTAACACTTCGACCAAGAACTCATCAATCTCTGTGTCATCTGGTACTTTGATTCTGTCTAAAGCTACAATCTGTTTCTTTAGTTCTCTACCACTTTCTGTGATTGTGTGCATGCCATCTTTACAATCTTCAGTCGCCTTTCTGAAACTGGCTGCAATCACTGAAATATTCTCTAACTTAGGTGCCATAGGCTCACCTTCAAGGCTGTCATGAATCAGCTTCTTGAATTCAGGTTGCACTTTGTCCAACTCAACATACGTGCCATCTTCAAGAAGATAATGACACGAAATCTGAACAACGAAACCACTGACAAGTGCAAGTACCCCAACCACATCATCCTTAAGTGAACACAACTTGGTAGAGATATTCTCACATATTTCCATTTTGAGAAGGTGCTGCTCTCTCCAAGTAAAAACTTTCTCTTGATCCTCATCAATCTCCAAGGCATCATATGCAACTGACAACTGAGATACCAGAACACGATCCTTTGCCAAACTCTCTGCAACCGCAACTTCGAGCAACTGAATACCCTGACGGAGTTTATGTGCATCACTCCTCAACTGATACAAATCTGCAAGAAGACGCCGACCTGTAGCAACTAAACCTTCAATCCAGTTGTCCAAAAGTCTGCCATGACTGACTAACTGATCCAGTTTTCGTTGTTCTATAGGTGTATTCTGAGGAAGAACAGGTGCTCTACTCGAATTTCCATGAACAAGATAAAAAATATATTGACAAAGTTGACTATTTTCAGCCTTGAGTAAGGCCTTATCTTCTCCATCCTTCGTGATTCGCTCTTCAAGATTATTAGTAACGATCTTAAGAAGAGTCACATCTGTCTCTCGAGTGGTCCTGCCAAGATTAGCCTTAGTAAATGTAAAGTCACCAACTTCAACTTCATCCAAGCTTTTACCCTTTGGAGGAATGGCAACTTCGATAACAATCTCTGATTCTGGAGTTTTCTCGATATGCACCTGTTTCTTTATCTTCTTGTTTGACCTTCTTTGATAAGGTTCACCGAACTCAGATAAATCAAGGTTGTATGAAGGTTCACGCCTCTATCTTCCCAAAGACTTTTCGAGCCAACAAGATTGAACAATATTTTCAATTCGAGGAGAGACTGTCCCTAATGTATCAACCTGTGGTGGTTCAGGTGTCTCTGATTCAGCTTGAATTGGTGTTTCAAGCTCAGAATCTATGTCAATAGGTTGTATGTGAGGCGAACTAGGAGGTGAAACATGAGGTTTAGCCTGAATAACTGTCTCTACTGGAATCTCAGGAACATTCTCAACTTGTTTCTGCTTCCTCTTACCAATAGCTCTCTTCCCCGTGTTTCCACTGAGTCTAACCCCTTCAGGAGGTATTATAATGGCCTTGACTCGAGGTCTTTCCCTAGAAGTAGAAGGCAACGAAGAGAAATCCTTTGGCAGCTCTGTCATAGGAACTGACTTTCGCTTCCGTTTGCTCTCCAAGAACAACTTGCTAGTCTTGATAACTGATCTGGAAACGTCCTCGATAGAAGTATTCTCCTTAACATACCAATCAGGTGAGCGAAGTGGCTGCCGAGCAACTTGATCCTTGACATATGAATTGAGAAGAACTTCTCCATCATCATCCAATAGACCATCAACATCTTCTGATAGGTAATCAGAGAGCTGACTGATAGTGAGTCTACAATAGTGACGACGACGAACCTCGAATTCATCTTCACAATTAGCCCAAAAATCTTCAAGTGCTAATTTATGTGCAATCCCTCGCTCCAACCTGTCTGCATAATGACCGAGAGGATCATAGGAACGCCTCTCAGTATAAGTATTGAGTTTAAACCTTTCTATCTCGATAGACATAAGCCTGGCATCTGTCGCCGCATTGCATGTGAAAATTCCCAATGTAAATGGAAAATTAGCCGCAGTCTTATGACGACTACGAAGAAAGAAATGAACATGCTGCAACTGCCTGAGAAACTCCATGAAGATGATCTTGTCTGACGGATACCTTGGCAACATCAGGGGCTCTCCAACATATCCGTAAACCCAGATGTATGTGAAAGTAGGGAACTGGATAAACCAATCCACCCAAGTCTCCATTGTTGATTTGGCCTCGGCAGAAATACGAATGTGCATCTCGTTGTCAAGATCTCTAACGATTCTCATAGAAAAGTGATCATTCACTGCTCGAAAGTCCTGCTCAGATTGAGAAAACTCCAACTGAGGATAATACTCGTGAACACGATGAACACTGAGAGTGCCATTAGTTTTAAGAAGCCTGTAGCTACCTTGAAATGCAACCAAGTAGACCAAGTAGGATATCATATGAAACTCATGATACTTGAGAAAGTTAGTAATTTGCTGATGTAAGCAATCACTAATCAACATAGCCCAGTCAAAATGCTCTGTGCCATCAAGAATTCTGGTAATTAGGTAAAACATCCATGAACGGAAAGTGCTAACATCTGGTTGACTGGTAACTCGGTTGAGTAAAGTTATCAAAATAGCAACTTCCTCCTTGAATTCACCACGACCAACCTTCTTAGGCATGTTAGTCTTTTGAACCTTCAACCACTTCTGAGCCACTTTCCTCTATGAATGTTGTTGATCAGCATCCCATATCTTCTCACAAGCCTCAAGAACCATAGTAAAGTTATCTGAACGAGGAGGAATAGAAAAACATTTCTCTATGTCCTTCGGTTTGATACTGCAAACAACCCTCCCGTCAACTGATCTGATTTGTCGTGAAGATGAGTCATAATGCTTGATGCAAGCAAGAACGAACTCAAGATTGAAAGTAGTAACAGGAATGGATGCCGCTGCCAGCAATCTGGAACGTTCAAGATTCTTCAACGAATTGCTGCTAACACCCTCCAGACTGCTCAGATTAACCACTGGATAAACATGATTCAGGTCCATATCTGAAGTCTTGATGAAATTATGTGCAAGAGCCGATTTGGCCTTGTAATCAATGGGATTGAACTGCATTTTGAAAATGAGAACTTTTAACTGTAAAGTCGAATATACTTGAACTTTCTAAAAACCTCTGGATAAGGCTAAAAATAGCCTCTGACGAAAGAAATTTTTGAAGTTTTTTTGGAACATGGGTTTTGTGCACAATGAAATTCTGAACAAACCCAGATCGCTGAATTCTCGAAAAAATGTGTTTCAATCCCACATGCAAAGAGATTCTCGAAAAAAAGCACAGAGCTTCAGAATGAAGGCTACGGGGCGATTTTCTCGAAAAAATCTAAGACGTGGGTTTTGCTGCAAATGCTGAAATATGCGAACCTAGATGATTAGATTCTGAATATGTGTTGAATTTCTTTGACATGCGAAGAAAGTACCTAAGGTGAGAAATAGAAGAAATAAGACAAAAGATAGAAAGTTTTGCTTGTCTACTTCTGAAAAATCCGCCAACCTCTTCCTTGAAACTTGATGAAACCTGCATGCAAAGTGAAAATAAAGTCTAGAATCACCTTCCTCTAAACAATCTAAACTTGTTGCTATGAAGAATGCTGAATTCAAACACCTGTAGCACCTTTAGCTTGCTGGTCGCTCAAGAAGAATATGAACTTCAAAGCTAAAGATGATGAAATAATGGACGCCATTGCTTGGTTAAATAGATTTTCATCTATGAAATTCGCATAAGGCATGGAATCCTTGAAAAGTGCGCTTAGCTTGTGATTGGACCTCATTCTAGTTAACTGAAACTTAAATAAGCTAAATAAATCGCCATGCTTTAGGGTTTCCCTTTTCAATCTTCAGTTAACAACTTCATGCGATTTTGACTTTAGTTAGCAATCATATTAAGTTCGCCATCCTTCACACTTGCTTTAGATTCACAAATTAGAACTAAAGCATCCCTTTTGATAACTAAAGTTGGCAATAAGAAATTCGTCATATTTCATGCAATAAAAATTCCAAATATAGCAACCCTTTCAAGACTTCAGTTGACATAGAATGAATGCGCCACTTCACACTTATGCTAAAAATCAATAAAATTCTAAATATGGCGACCCTTTCAAGAATTGAAGTTAACATTCAAATGTAAATGTGCCATACTTCACTAATTTATGCTTCATCAATTATGCCGTCCCTTTCAAGACTTCCGTTAACACTCAATGAATCACCATCTTCACACAAACATCACAATTGCAACCAAATTTTCCATGCATGCAAACTTCAGTTGACATTCAAGAATAATATTTAGTTAAGTGAACATGCAATCAAGTTAACTCAACATGCAAGGTAGTTAACTGAACATGCAAGGTAGTTAACTCGACATGCGAACTGAAAGATCACTCAACATGCCAATATATGAACTGAAGATGACAACCTAGAAAATGTTTATTCTAACTGCAGTCAGAACTCCAATTAAGGCGTCCATTCAACCCTCTTTCGAAAATCCAACTTTGAGCTCTTAAGGCGAATTCCAGACTTAGCCAAATTTCATGAAAATTTAGGCTTAAACCTCTGTCGGGACCTCTGTTCATCCTCTGATACTAGTTGACTGACTTCTCCGATTGACTGGCTGACAGGTGCATTGCAGAGCTGAGCAAAAACTGATCAAAAGGTATCTTGAGACTGGAAACCATAAAACTGACATCTGAAGGCTCAAAAACCCAAGCGCCTTTTTCAAAAGCTGCGCTTTTTCTTAGACTTAGTCAAATTTTGACTTATGCATCTCGAACGAAGGGAAAAATAAAATCCTTCATAACTTCTGATTTATCAACTTTCAGGACTGGATCACAGGTTCACTGCGGAGCTGACCTCATTCTACATGACAGCTGCAAAGGCACATTTCTCCATAAAACATCATCTGAGGGGTGAAAATCAAGGGCGCCTTTTTCAAAAGCTGCTCTTTTTCCTCCAGACTTAGCCATTTCTAGAACTGACAAAAATAATATAAAAACTCCAACTGCAAGCTGCTAAGTCATCTCATGATCTGACGGAGACAGGCAACGAAAAGCTGAACATAACACGGACATATTGAATATCTGATATCATCAGAAAGAAAGCATTAAAGGCTTGAAAAGCTCAGGCGCCTTTCTGAAAATGTGCTCTTTTGCTTATTTCTTTGATATTTTGACCAAGATTTGACCCTACGTTTGACCTCTGGTTCAAGCACTTCTGCAACTCAGATTCACCCACTGACGGATGCGTCGCAAAGTTTGAAAAAATGTGAGACAAACACCTTGGGTGGCATTTAGCCAAAAACCTTCATTTGGTACCTCAAAAAGATGGGCGCCTTTCTCAAAAGCTGCGCTTTTCTCCAGTGTTAGCCAATTCTCGTCTTCGCCTTGTTTTGCACTGTATCTTCCACAACTTGCTTGAAACAGGTCCATTTGATAGGCTTGATTGCTCATCGTGAACCTGACGTGATGCCGGACAAATGTCTCCTGGAGGTGACAAACCCTAAAAACAGGATCTGGGCCCCTAAAAGATAGGGCGCCTATTTGAGAATGTGCTCCCCTCTCCAGAGATAGAAAATTTTCATGATTTTCCTTCAGATTTTCATTTTTCTTAAATCTCTTCAGTAACAGACTAACATGACACTGACACCAACTCCATATTTGAAAAGCCCAAAAACAACCTTCTGACATCACTTTAACAAGATTAAGACTCAATTAAGCAAAATGCCTTAGTGAAGCAAAAATTTTGGTTTTGGGTATAACAAATGCCAAAGAGTTAAAGCGGAACATCAACACCCGACAGGATTACTTTATCCACACAAGATTCCCGAGTGGAAGTGGAAAGTAATTAACATGGAATTTGTGCAGGGGCTTCCAATGTCCAGAAATAGGCACAACACAATTTTGGTGGTAGCAGATAAGCTTACTAAAGTAGTGCATTTTATTCCAACGAACCTAACAAATGGGGCACCCATTATAGCAAGGAATTGGTGCAAGAAATATTCAGGTTGCACAGGGTTCCAGAAAAGATTATTTCTGACAGGGATGCCAACATGACCTCCAGATTTTGGAAAACACTTTTTACATCCCTTAGAACCCAGCTAATTATAAGCTCGTCATATCACCCGAAGACAGATGGTTAGACGGAAAGGGTGAACCAAGTACTAGAAGACCTTCCAAGAGTTTATTGCATGGATCAACAGTACAAATGGGAATATTATCTTCCGCTTGTTGAATTTTCTTACAATAATACATATCATTCTACCATTAAGATGGCACCATTTGAGGCATTATACGGGCGCAAGTGTCACACTCCTATATGCTGGGATGGGCTAGAAGATAGGATTAGCCTTGGCCCCAAAATGCTCTTAGAGATGGAAGAATAGATCAAGATGATCAGGAAAAGATTAGTAGAAGTCAATGATAGGAAAAAGAGTTATGCAGATGCCAAAAGAACTCCTAGACAGTTTTCAGTTGGAAACAAGGTTTTGTTAAGAGTCAAACCTCAGAAAAGTGTCATTAGATTTGGGAAGTCTACAAAGTTAGCACCATGTTATGTTGGACCATTTGAGGTTCTGGAGGAAATTAATCCAGTGGCCTATCGGATTGCTCTACTGCCAGTCTTGTCTAGAATGCACAATGTCTTTCATGTTTCATACTTAAAGAAATATATTCCTGGCAATAATCATGTGATTGATTGGAATGCCTTGCAGGTGCAGAATCCAAGAGTGGCAATGATAGAGCCAATCAGGGTGCTCAATATGCGTAAGATCCATCTACGTAACCGTGAAGTTATTCAATGCAAGGTCCAATGGGACCAATACACCGAGGATGGTTCCATCTGGGAAGATTTGCAGGATATTGAGCAAAGATTTCCTCATCTCTTGGAGGATTATGAAATTCCTTTTTAATCTGTATACATTGACCTATGATTTTTTTTTAAGAACTTAAACATCATCGAGGACGATTACTCTTAAGGAGGGAGAGATGTTACATCCCACCCTAGATGCTTAAAAAGCACTTTTTACTTTTTTGCAATTAGGAAAAATGAATGATCCAAATTTTGATTTAATAATGCATGATATGATGAGATCTTTTGTGATTGAGTTTTGTTTGAGCAATGAGAATTATGCCATTATGATATGAGTTGTGATTTATTTCAAAAGGAATAAATTGTTTTTTGATTCCCTAGAAAAAGAAAAGTTTATTTTCAATAAATGTATAGATAGAGAATATGCAATGGAGATTTTATGATATTTAGATGTCAAACTAATTTTCGTTTGTTTGGAGTTTGATGCAAGGTAGCACGTACCGCAATCTCTAAAGGAGGGAAAGTATCATCTGAGTAGAGAGGAAATGTTGAGATGCTCTGGGAATTTCCATCTGAGCTAGGGTTAGGTCAAAAGGATCTAGGAACTCTAGAATTGTGTAATAGAAGTCTTGTGTTGAGGTAAGTCTTTTGCGTGACATTTTGGATGTGGTGTTTTCGTAAGTGGTTTTAGGGTTTTGAAAACCAATTTCCCTACTTTCATAGTGTTAAATAAATTAAACCAAGTAAGCATATATGCACATGTAGGAGGAACCTAAGTACACCACTGCGGGTATACTCATATGGATGTAGGTGCATGATAGCAGGTGAGTTTACGAGCCTGAGATCGTGCATATGTGCATACGCGTATTGATGCATTTAGGCTTGAACGTGTGCATGGATGACTATTCAATTTAATTTATTCCCTTCTTGATGGGAACCTAATTTTTGGCATATGAACCCGTCAATAAGATATTACTACCTTTTGATCCTTCAAATTGTGCTAATTGGCCTTACTAAATATATATTACCATTATTTATTCTACTACAAGAAAGTATAATAATGATGCATGATATCACCTAGGGGCCTTTTAATATGAGTACCTTCTCAAGGTTGATAGACAAACTCTTTAAATACATAAGTATTTAATTGATTATATTTTATTCAAAAGTGAATATTTTATTTAAAATTTTAAAAAGAGGAAGTTATATTGGTTTTCTGCCAATTTTGTTGTGGTAAAGATTTAAATATTAAAATATGTAATTATAGCCCTCACTTTTGAAAGGAAGGGCAGGGCCATCTTGAGTAGACGGGTTGAGTGTATCCTTATTAGATTTAATTAAATCTAATCTAATATTGCCACATTCATGGTCATTGGCTAAAATCTTGCTAAGATAGTTCCTTAATTTTAGTCAAAGGAGGCATGAAAGTCAAGAAAATCTAGCACTGCTTTATCTGTCTCCTTTAAACTCATCTTTTGATTTTATTTTGGGAGTTATGAAGGTTCGATTTACATCTTATGGAGGGAGTTAGAGAAAATTTAGGGGAGGTTACCATAACTACCTTGAAACCTCTCGACTTGCTTTAGTATTGTTTTGTTTTTTCAAACAAACGCATAATCTAGGGAAAAAAATAGAAGATTCGATGGTTTTGAACTGAGAGGAGGAAATTAATCAAAGTTAAGAAAAGGAGAACTAACATAAGCACGAAATTCTTATAAAAGGAATAAGAAATCTGGCGTCTACAGCAAGGGTTGAGTTTGAGTTAGGAAATACTTGAAGTTGTGCTCTCACAACACTCACCTTCAAAAATTTTAGCTCCAAAATTTTATATCAGGCACGTACTGCTTTTGAGCAAATTATGTATAAGAAATAAGTGCTTTCTTGGTAGAAGAAACGTTCATGAGAATATTATAGCATATGTTTTTCATTCTCTTAAATCGATATAAATGCTTTTGGAACCAAGAAAAGTTCATGGAAATATTGTTGCATGTGTTTCTTTCACTTAAACAGATATAACTGTTCTTGTTGAATTTGTTTTGTACAGTATGCTTGAATTTTCAAGATGTTTATTAGGTCTTATTAAACAAAATCTATAGCTATAGATTCTTGGTGCCAGACCATCATATTGGTTACTTGAAAAGAGCTTTTGTGGGTCGAATCTGTAGCTTGTATTTGATTTTCCAATGTTTTGTTTAGCATGAAAAATCAAGAAAACAAGAAGGTTAACAGTAAGCTTAACCAAGAACATTGATATTGTAAAAGAATGACAAGAATTCAAAGTATTAGAATGAACATGCAAATGTTTAAACAATTTCTGAAAGAGTTTTTCAGTTACAGGAAAAAGAATTGTTTATTGTTAATGCAGAAGTAAATCTCTGGTTATGTTGTATACTACTAAGTATCTTGTCATGCATGCCATTTAGATGGTTAGAATGTGTTAAGTGTAATGTGAACACAGAAATTGTCTAGAGGGTTGAAAAGGTTTCTATTTTTCCTTCTTGGTTTAAAAACCATGTTATGTACTCTAATAGGAGTGTAAGTTTTGAGTTGAAATTGTCAGCCATGAAAGCTTGAAGGGTTTCTTGAAACCCTAGTTTAATGTATAAAGGTCACACGTGGCAGGTGGCCAAGAAGTGTGTGTTTTCTTGTAAAACCTAATTTAGGTCAAGAGAGTTTTCCCTAGGACAGGTGTCCATTGTAAGAGTGAAGGGTAGAGAGAAAGTCTCTCTGAAGCCCTAGATTAGAAGAGTTTTCCAAGTCGAGTAGGGTGGGTGAGTTTGTACAGAAGTACAAAACTATGGCCATAGTAGGTGCAGGTGCCATTGACTACACTTTAGTACTCATAGTAACCTAGATACCTAACTAACTAGAGTTGCCAGCTTAGTAGGAAGGTATCCTTAGTAGCATGGCAGAGTCAGTTAAGTAGGGTTTGCCACCAGAGCTCAAATGGCACTTCTTGAGGGTTTCCAACATTACCTTTCATAAGAAGGGAAGGGCCCCTTCCAGTTAGGAAGGTGTGCAAAGGACCACAGGAGTCTGTGGTTGGCAGAAAAGCATTCAGATGATGCTTTCCCTCACATGTAGATGGCGAGCTAAGTCTTGGAAGACGCATAATCTAGATGAGGACTTCTAATCTCTTACCTTTGTAACTCTTTTTATAGTACTTGAATTTATGAACTCAGTATTGTTCATGTTCTTTAAGTAGAATACTATCTTACTTGTTATTGTTGCAGCAATGGTTGCATCTTACTATGTTGTTTTTCAAAAAAAAAAATGCTCTAGTTAAATGAGACATCTTATTTGTTTTTAAGTTCAAAGTAATGTGTTTGTTACAAAAACACCCCACTAATGTAAAAATATCAAGCAACTTGCATGCACTATCAAAATCATGAAGTGACAAAATAACATCAACAGTAGAAGAATTACCTCAATTACCAATTTTACAATAAACTTTTGAGGTATCTTTTGTAGCATCCCTCATGTGACTTCTTTTGATGTTTCTATAATATACTAGTGTTATTATTTCATTCTATATTATCAACTTTATTAGTTTTAATGTTATGTGGAATAATTGTGTATTCAATTTTTATTGTGCTTGTATGTCATATATATGGTAATGACAAGTGATTATTAAATGTCAATTCTAACTTTTTATATATATGTTGTAACTAATAAATGCTACTAAAACTTTATGTGGCAATATGTGGTGTGCAACATGTATAGGTAATACGAAAGGTGGACTAAGTTTTGGGAATGAAGCATTTCATCTTTTAGTTCAAGTGTATGAAAAAGGGATAATTCATAAATATAAAAATAATTAATTATTTAAAAATAAAGAAATAATTAGGATAATTTTGCATGCATAATATTATTGCTTTAATTTATTATTGTGATATTCAATTCTCTTTAATTATTTAATTTATAATAAATTCATTTTATTAGGGAACTAGAAAATTATAATTTATAATATAAATTCAAAAATAAACTCTTTCATTAAGAAGAATTGAAAATATATATTTGAATATTATTGTTTTTCAAATGCTTGTACATAAATATATATATATATATATATATATATATATATATATATATATATATATATATATATATATATATATATTTCCAATGTTATCTTCTTTTTGTTAGAGTACTATATTGTATTTCATTTTCATTTTTATTTAAAAAAAATAAAAGATTAAAAAGAAAGGAAAAATAATTAGTTTTATATTGTTTTTCTTCTTTTTATTATTATCAATTTTTTAAATGCAAGAGACTGAAGAAAAAAATATATTGAAGTTTGAAGATTTTCAAAGTGGAGTTGAGGTATAGTTTTTTTTATAGAATTATGTAAAAAATATTTATTTTAAATTAATAATGAATATAAGTTGTTTGTAAGAAAAATTATCTTAGTTACTTGTTTGTGCAAAAAAGAATAATATATATATATTAAATGGTGGCTTGGGTATTTCTTATTTTCATATATATGATTCAAAACTATTTAATGAATATTTTTATCAAAAATTATATTTTATTTTTTATTATTAAAACAAGTTGAATTAATAATGAATATAAGTTGTTTGTAAGAAAAATTATCTTAGTTAATTGCTTGTGCAAAAAAGAATAATATATATTAAATGGCGGTCTCGTATTTCTTATTTTCATATATGTGATTCAAAACTATTTAATGAATATTTTCACTAAAATTTATATTTTAATTTATTATATTGTATTTTAAGGAATGAGGTCGAGATCATGCCCTCAACGAATTGGGTGGCCTTGGCTTTTCTTTTTTTTCATTAACAATAGGGATATCTTGTAAACCAATCCAATGTCCGAAGGGGCGAGCTAGACTAGTCCCCTATAGGGTGAATTTGGTGGCCTTGGCTCTTCCCCAACATCTGAAGGGGCGAGCTAAGGCGAGACTAGTCCCCTACAGGGGACTCAACAACGTGCAAGCTAGTCTTAACTGAGTAAATTCAAGAGCAAAGTCAAACCCAAAACCAATGGGGAGCAAACCCACGACCCATGCCAACTTTGCTACCCGTGTGGACTAAGTGGCCTTAGCTCTTAGCCGAAGAGATTCAGCCTATGGCTCATGCCCCTGTATCAAGTTACAAAACGAATTTGGTTTTGATATAAAACCCTCCATCCAAAAATAAAACAAATTGAATATGTTGTTTTATAAAACTCGTTTAACTAATGTGAAAAAAATTCTCAATTATGGTAATTATAACTTTTCTTTTGTAAAAATTAGTTTATCTAGTTTGTAAATAATGAACATGTATATGATCAAAATTTATATATTAATTAAAAATTAATATTAAAATATTAAAATCAATATATTAACATTTGCATCTTATATGCAAAAAATTTAATATGTCAATTTGTACTTTATTTTTTTACTATTTTATTAATATAATTTTTACTTTATAAAAATGCATCTTTAAGAACTATTTATATATTTTTAATAATATTATTAATACAAAAAATAAAAATAATTTATATTCTTAATTAAAAATTTAATATTTAATATTAAAATTATTTTAATGATAATTAACAAATTTACTTAAAAGAAACCATTTATTAAATGTTTTAGAATGTATTTAGATAATATTAGTTTATAAATATAAAATATACAATTATAAATCAATATATTAATATTTGCATAATTTTTTAATAATTAATTTTTTTTTTAATAAAAGGGGTAAAAACTTTATTGAATCTCTGAAACAAGCATTACATCAAAGACAAGGGCACAAGCCCAAAAAATCCAGAAAGAACAAACAAAGAAAAATTCTAAATCAACTAGCACCCTCCCCATCCTCAACAAGAACCCTCTCCAAATCCATACATAGCTCCTGAGGGATTTGAACCCTATCATCAATCCTCCAGTCATCCTCATGCTCAGAAGCCCATTTGGCTAGAAAATCAGTTGTCCTATTCCACTCCCTTGGGATATGGACAAAAGACACTGTCTCCATCAAAGTGCCTATCTACAAAATTTGTTACACTGTCATTGTCAACTGCCAGCTAACATTAGACACCTTTTGTTCATTAAGCAAGTTAACCATGACCTAAGAATTTAATTCACAAATAACCCGATGCCATCCCAACTCATAGGCTCGTTTCAAAGCATAGAGGATCGCCAAACCTTCCATAAGGTTGATAGTTTACAGACCCTTATGGATAGAAAAGAGGAAAACCATCACCCCAAAAGAGTCCCTGCCAACCCCACCAATTCTAGCAAGTCCCAGATTTCCCCTAGACGAATCATCAGTATTAACCTTTAAAGTGCCAACCAGAGGGGGTTGCCAGTTCCCCAATCTTTAAACTCATTGGCTCACTTTCCTACCTCTTGTACAACAAGCAAAAGTCAGGGATAACTCGTAGATACCCAACCTATCCACCATCTCTGCATCCCTTTTCTCCAATGGAAACACCACATCTCCCTTAGCTTGAATCTTCTCCTGAATCATACCAAGGATTCTAAGCCACACCTGTTGAATCTGCAAATTCTCCCCTTTGAAAATCCTCTTATTCCTTTCCAGCCACACCTGCCACAATAAGAAAATAGGCCCAGCATGCCATGCATCCTGCAGAAAGGTAGCCAACGAGGGAGGTCTTCCCAAACTAGTCTAGAAGTCCACCAAGGAGGATGCATGAACACATGGACTATTCCAAACTACCCACCGAGAATTCCAGAGCTGCAAAGTAAAAGGGCACCAAAAAAATAGATGAGAAGAATCCTCCTCACCTCTCCCACAAAGAACACACCTGGAGGGGCCCTGGAACCCACGCTTCTAGATATTATCCCAATTCAAACACCTATTCCAAGCCAAAGTCCAAATGAAGCAGTTGCCCTTCGGCCAAGAAAACTTATTCCATACCCTCTTCCACCTAGGAACTTCCACCCCCTTGGTCTTTTGAGAGAGCAACCTCTAGTAGCCAGAAGCCATAGTGTACTAACCTTTCTGGTTGGGTGACCACGCAAGAACATCCTTATCCCTAAGGGAGATACATTGTCTACCAAAGAGAATATTATGAAGCATCGCACACTCCTCTTCCATGCCCACCACCAGCCACTCATCGAGATTCTTCCACCTAACACTCACTAGCTGCCCATTAAAGGAAAATGACTTAAAGTCGCTCACCTTCACCCAACTAGCATCACTGAATCTCCTACTCAGGGTCACCAAGTGGGGAAACTAAGATATAATGGGGGGATAACCATCCCAAGATTCGTACCAAAATTGAACCTTTGTCACACACTTACAAATCCAAAATAAGCCATCCTTGACAAGCTCGACTCCTTTCTTGAGAGTGGCCCAAATAGTTGAACCCTTCCCCACCAAAGGGTAGTGAGGTATATCTTCCCGAGGAATATCCTAGAAATACTTATGGGAAAGAATCCTGGCCCAAATCTGATCCTGCTTAGTGCACCATTTCCAATAGAGTTTAGCTTCCAATGTTGTTCCTGCCACCGAGGACTGGCTCAACCCCAAACCATCATACTGCTTAGGACAACACATAATATCCCATCTAATAAGGCTCCATTTGGAAGACATCAAATAGCTAGCCCAAAGGAATTGTCTTGCTAATGAGTCCAACTCCCTAACAAATCCCATTGGGGCCACCTGAAGCATACACCGATAGATGGGGAGATCCTGAACCATAGACTTAAGCAACTGAACATGGCCCGCAAAGGACAACCAATGGTTGGTAAAATGAGTAACTTTTGCATGAAATTTATCTAGGATAGGCTACCAAGACTCCCTACTTAACTTTCCCACATCAATAGGAATCCCAAGATAAGTCAAGGGAAGACCCCCAATCTAAAACCAAAGAATCTAAGCAATTCTCCTCTGAATAGAAGCTGGAGTGTTGAAGAAAAATATGGAAGACTTGTCTTCATTAATTAATTGACTCAAAGCCACAAGATAAATATCCATAACCTTTCAGAGATTCACAACTTCCCAAATAGTGGCCACACCCATCAAAGTTGTGTCATCCACAAACTACAAATGGGACTGTGGGGGTAAATCACCTCCCCACCTCCACCCCTAGATGATACCCAACTCCACATGTCTTCTCAGAAGGTGACCCAAATCTTCAACTAGTAGAATAAACAAGTAAGGAGAAAGAGGGTCGCCTTGCCTCAACCCCCGAGAAGCACTGGGAAGCTCAGAGTGCTCCCCGTTAATTAAAACAGAGAAAGATACTGACGTGACGCAACTCATGACCCATTGAATCCACTCATCTCCAAATCCAAAAGTAGCCATAACCTTCAGAAGAAAAGACCATCGAACTCTATCATACGCCAAGTAGCCATATCAAGCTTGATAAACATAGCCTTTTCTTTGGAATTGGCCATAGAATGAATTGACTTTGCAGCTATAACAATACCATCCAAAATATGCCTACCCTCCACAAAACCACTTTTCTCCTCAAAAATGAGCACCTGCAGCCATTTTTTCAACCTAATAGTAATAAGCTTGGAGATAATCTTATACACCACATTGCAAAGACATATGGGATGAAAGTGGCTTAACCTATCCGCCCCTTCACACTTGGGTATGAGTGCAAGGAAAGTGGAATTCAGAGCCCTCAATATTTGCTTATTCCTCTAAGATTCTTGGACCACAACCAATAAGTCTAACTTGATAATCTCCCAAAACTCTTGGAAGAATTCAATCGAGAAACCATTCGGGCCTGGGGCTTTCCCCTTCTTCATTTGAAACACAGTCCGCTCTAACTCCTCCATTATGATCTCTCCCATGAGATGATCCATCATTTCCCTAGACACTAGGGAAGGGATACAAGAAAGGACCTAAGCTTCCTCCTCAAAGCTACCCTACAAATCCTCTCTAAATAAGGATGTAAAATACTGAACAGCTTCATTCGACATAGGGTGAAGCCACAATAGTGGTTTACAATTGAAGTGAGGAAGGAAAACTCACAAAAAATGAATGCATGGCAAAAAAATTAATTTTAGGGGTTCGTACGAACCTATTGGTTCGACCAAACCCATTAGGGGTTCACTAGAACCTAGGTTCGGGCGAACCCTCCTAATACTATCCCACCAAAAAATCCATCAAAACCCCTTATAGAAGGGGGGTTCGAATGAACCCTAGTTCTTTCGAACCCCCTTTATTCCTCATCCCCTCCCTGAGACACAAAAAAAACCTAAATTTTGGCACTTCGGAGGTCAAGTTGAGGATGAAAATGGAGGAATCTTCACAAACCCAACTTGAATCAAGTAGTCCTTAGAACGAGCTATCCAACGAATATAATTTTAATATGTTTTGGTTTTATTATGTATTTGTTTTTTTAGTTTTATTAAACATAGGTTTTTCATCGAAAATGAAGGTCTTTGTTATGCACATATGGAAAAATAGTAGATTATCAAAAAAAAATTTGAAAAATATGAGTGCACCAGATATTGAAGTCGTTGATCCAACCAAAAAAAAATGAATTTCGATATATACAAAAAAGGTTATGCGTTATACAGTTGCGCTATGTCTGAATTGTAATTGGTTTGACTTTGAAACTTGATTAAAGAAATAATATTCAATAAAAAACTATCTAACCAAGTGGAAGCACTAGATATCAGAGTTATGAATCTAAATTCGAAAGAATTAGAATTTTACCCTTCATGGAAAAAAAGTTATGCGTTATACGATGTGCGTCACTTTTTAAAAATGTTGTTTTTTGAAAAAAACCAGTTTTCGTGGGAGATGGAAAAAGAAGTGCAATCTAATTCCAAATATTTTGAAAAAAATATTTTTAGAATCTACATACAAAATGTGACGAGACTCTAGTTTTCATCATCTTCAAATTCTTCACGGTTTAGTCGCTATAGGTGCCCAAATGTGAAGATTTAGTTTAAAAAAATAATTTCAGTGTCCAATTTGGCCAAAAATTGTAAACCACTATTGTGGGATCACCCCATATCAGGAAATGAAGAAAGAGTCTCTCCCCTATCACTAACCAAAGAAAGAATAGAATTACCATGCCGCCTATCCTTTATAGAATTGAAGAAGAAAGCAGAATTCCTATCTCCCTCCTGGAGCCACTCAACCCTGGATTTTTGCTTCCAAAAGATCTCCTCCTATAATTCCCATTCCTCCAACACTTTCAAGGCCATGGATTCCTCCTACAGTAAATTCTCAGTCACCCCATTCTCCCTAATTATCCTAGTAATACCATCAAGCTTAGCCTGTGCAGCAATCTTGGCACTGAAAATATTTCTGAAGCATTGGTAGTTCCAACGCTTAAGCTGGTATTTAACAAACTGAAGAAGCTTTGCAAAGACATACATCATTGTACCATAGGGAGGTCTACCATCCTGCCACCATTGAGTGACATAGCCATGGAGCTCAGGATCACGCAACCACATAAGTTGGAACTTAAAGGAGGGTGTCTGAGGCAACCACGCAAAGAGGATGGAAAGTTTTATAGGCCAATGGTCTGAACCCCTTCAGTCCAAAATCTTAGAGCTAGAAGACCACAAACCACCGACCCAAAAGAAGGAGACCATGAACTGATCCAAACGTTTTGCAATGCAATTGTCACCAACCCTCTGATTGTTTTAGGTAAATTGACCGTTGTCGGGCTTGATATCAACAAGATTCAGAGCAAATATGTTATCCTAGAGCAACAACGCAGAGGCATCCAACCTCGCAGAACCACCCTTCTTTTCTACTAACTCCATATTAATAGCATTGAAGTCACCCCTAATAATCCAAGGATGGTAAGGAGCCATGTCACGAACAGAATGAATGTTGGACCACAAGAGCTGCTTGCCCTGCAACTCTACTGACACATACACATTGGAAAAAAGAACAACTTCCCCTGTCATGAAACAAGAAGCCACTATGGAGAGAGAGGACTTAAAAGACACCCACCACTGGGGGAAAATCTTCTAAGGGTTCCATAAGCAAACCACCCCCCCCTGGAAGACCCTTGAGCACCAATGCACTGGCATTCACCATTCCTCCATAACTTAGGCACTAGGCCCATCATACACTCAACAGAAAGCTTGGTCTCTTGCAAAAAAAGGACATTAGGAGAATGACATCTGACAAGATCTCGAACAGCTTTTTGTCTAGGGCCACTATTCAAGCCCCTTACATTCCATGAAAGAACTATCATTTCAAGGGGCTTGAGAAATGCGAATCCAAATTCTTGACTGACCCTAACTCCACCAACGTCTCCCCTATCATTTTAATTTTTTCCACATCTTTCTTCCTACCAATCTTAGAAGCTTTCTCTGCCCCCCTTTCTGAAGATCTTTTTGCAAAATACCCAAATGAGGAGATAATTTGCTATTCTTACCCACCTTTGTGCCCAATCTTCACGACGGATGAGACAAAGCCTCACTGCCCTTCACTACTTCAGCAACACAACCTGACTCCTCTTAAACCACCATCTGCTGATTTGTTTCCAAATTCATAGTCCCATCAACCTACGGAGCAAGAGGGACCCCTGAATTGAACCCTTCATGCCATGAACCTCCCCCATCCTGCTCAAAGCTTGGTAAGCCCACATTCGCTTCCTGGTAGTTAACCTATATTACCTCAACAAGAGGCCCAGGCTGTTTAGAATCCATAATCTCTTGATCCAAATCTAACAATCCTGGATTGACTTCCTGTTGGTTAAGATCATCCAACACCTGAAATCTATTAAATCTGATAGGAGTAAAACCATCATCCCCAACACCACCACCCGGAATAGGATCTTTTCCCTTATCTGTCTAGGCTTGCAGATTACGAGGAGGTTGAGACGATTGAGCATCCAAAGGTTTGGCCTTTGGACATCAACATTGTAAGTGGCCATACTCATGGAAAAAATGACATCAAAAAGGTAAGGTTTCATAGTCTAGCTATTGCACCCATGAATATTCTCCTGCACACACCTCTATAGAATCTGGCAATGGTTTACTTAAGTCAATTTCCACACAAAATTGGGCATAAGTCATTACCTTCTTGAATTGCATCTGCTACGATGAACCAAAAAGTCTACCCAACCTCAAGGCCAATAAATACAAAACATCATAGCGCCAGCATTCGACTGGGAGCCTCAGCAAACGAACCCAAACTAGAACCCGACTCGAAAGCTCCTCAGTCGGGTCAAAGCCTACATGCCAAGGTTTAATAAACAAGCCCACCTGGTTATAGAAGTAAGGACCCCCCTCAAAGATCTTGTTCTAATCCGCCACATAATCAAATGTAACCATAAAGTAGCCATTTTCCAGAAGTCAGATCTCCATCTCCCTTTCAGGCATCCAAGTTCTCTGGGCCTAGGCTTCCAAAAATTGCAACGAGATTCTAAATCCCAAGAATTTTTAGTATAGAGAGTGCCTTGAGTAATAATCAATATCCTCCACCAGCATCTTGATCGAAATCACTACATTCGGCCTTTCCTTGCACTGTTCCAGACAACCATTGATTTTCGTAATCCGAGGACCACCAGACTAACCTAATCCATCAAACCCTAGATCTAGTGAAAATAAATTATTATCAAAAAAAATTGTGACATGGGACAGGGCCTTAGCACCCAACATCGAGCAAAAATTCAATGAGGGAGGAGCCCCTGATGATTCTCCACCAACCATAGTACTGCACCCAATCTGAGACAGGCATGCAAGCAACAAAACTAAAAAAAAAGAGATACCCCCTTCACTGCTTGCGCACCCCAAACCACATGCCACCCAAAACCAGACCAAAACTATCCTCACCCAGCACCAACTCAAGGTGAGGAGCAACACACACAAGGCAGGAGTCACACCCCCCAAGCACCAAACCCTCCAACCAGTACCTGATCTTCCAAACCACAAGACTGAGAAGTATGAGCCTACGTGGCAGGCACCACCCAACCCCACGAAAAGGAAATAGAACAAACTCCCTAGCAGATCTTTGCCCCCCGTCCACAAGGCAAAACACCAACCGCAAGCTAGCACACTAGAAGCTTTGACCAGCCAAGTGTAGCAAGAGAATAGCTCTCACAAAGAGCAAAGAAAGAACCTCCCACGTAGAGAACGAAACCAGCACCCCCAAACACATTCAACGCCCCCCCAAATTGTGCATGCGCAGGAAAAAACAAATAGAGCTAGAGCTCGACAGCCCTAGCCCGCGCTACAGAGCTCTCCATCTGCTCTTCTCAAAATCCTCCCATGATGATGGTTTATATCTTAATAATTAATATTAACATGAACCAACATATTATATTTATATTTATTAATTAATTATATTTATAAAAATATTATCAATACAATTATTATATTTTTATTTACTAACTAATTATATTTATAGTAATAAATTATCAATATAAAAAATTAAAAATTAAAAATTAAAACAAGCATGTTATTATATTTGAATTTTTAAAATTTAAAATTTAAACTTATATCTTGTTATTATTATGAATTGTATGTTTATGTTTTATTCTTTTATAATACATTAAATAATTACTAGCTTAGATATCTTAAATGCATATATCTAAAATACATCAAGAGAGAATAGATAGGCGCCTCGAGATTGATATCTCTCGGTGTATTTTAGATAGATGTATTTAAGATATCTAAGCTAGTAGCACGCAATGCCATATGTAAAATATTACTTTAGCATGTTTTTATTGTGTTTGAAAAAAGTATTTGTATTCTTTGCAAATATTGAATGAGACATTTCACCTTCTTGTCTCAATACCTTCTCCAAAGTAACAACTATCTTAAATTCTTCCCATAGGAATTTTGCATGTATATTACTATTTTAGCTATTTCTCTTACTTCTTGTGGAAAACTTATGGTATGTCCTTTATATTTATACTAACCTCCAGTTGCATGTGTGACTTGAAGTGGGTGATCCCACAATAGTGGTTTACAATTTTTGGCCAAACTAGACACTGAAATTATTATTTTTAACTAAATCTTCACATTCGGGCACCTATAGTGGCTAAACCGTGAGGAATTTGAAGATGATGCAAACTAGAGTTTTGTCAAATTTTGTTTTTAGATTCTAAAAATATTTTTTTCAAAAATTTTGGAATCAGATTGCACTTCTTTTTCCATCTCCCACGAAAAACTAGTTTTTTTCAGAAAACAACATTTTTAAAAAGTGACACACACCGTATAACGCATAACTTTTATTCCATGAAGGATAAAATTCTAATTCTTTCGAATTTAGATTTTTAACTCTGATATCTAGTTCTTCCACTTTGTTAGGTATTTTTTTATTGAATATTCTTTCTTTAATCAAGTTTTGAAGTCAAACCAATTACAATTCAGACATGGCGCGACTGTATAACGCATAACTTTTTTTGTATATATCAAAATTCATTTTTTTTTTGGTTGGATCAAGAACTTCAATATCTGGTGCACTCATATTTTTCAAAAAAAAATTTGATAATCTGCTATTTTTCCACATGTGCAGAACAAAGACCTTCATTTTTGATGAAAAACCTATGTTTAATAAAACTAAAAAAACAAATACATAATAAAACTAAAACATATTAAAATTATATTCGTTGAATAGCTCGTTTTGAGGACTACCTGATTCCAGTTGGGTTTGTGAAGATTCCTCCATTTTCATCCTCAACCTGAGCTTCGAAGCGTACAAATTTAGGGTTTTTTTGTAAACAAGGTCAAAAATCAAGGAAAAGGGGGGTTCTAGCGAACCAAGGTTCATTCGAACCCCCTTCCCTAAAGGGGTTTTCATTTGTTTTTTTTTTTGTGCATGCATTAAATTGGTTTGCTTGAACCTTGGTTTGAGTGAACGCTTTTTTGGTTCGTTCAAACCCCTAGAATGAAAATTTTTGGCATGGGGTCATTTTTTACAAGTTTTCCTTCCTCATTTGAATTGTAAACCACTTTTGTGGGTTTACCCAAGTATTGAATTTACACGCACTATGAACATTTCCTCAATTTGTGTTAAGTTTGCAAGTTCTGGTGGTTCTGGACCAAGATTCATATTATTTAATGTTGAAAATTGATATTCATGTTTCTCTTGTTGACATCTATTGCAAATTGGGCCTTCAAGAGCTCGTACAACCCTCATTTTAGGGTAACTTTTTGACAAATGTAACACATGCTTGGCACCGCAAGTTTATCCAAACCATGTCAAAATATCATTTGTAAATCTTTCAAATCAATTTGCACATTTTTATTGTTATTGCATGTACCTAGATCTCTTTCATTTTGTCTTCTTTGTAGTCATCTTTGTCTTCTCAATTGAGAGGTTAACTCCTCTTGTGAATTATTATTTTCTAGATGATTTTCATTTTCAAAATTCATTGCATATTGAACTCTATTATTTGGTGTTTGTAACACGTGATCTATTGTTACAATTGAATTCATTCCTTCAGATTTACCCTCTGTATTCCCACGAGATTGATAATTCCTTTCAACTAATTCATGATTGCACGTACTTGTATTTGTTGTCTTTTTATCTCATTAAATTGGTCTAAATGCTCATTTGTTTGTGATCTTCTTCTTAATATATATTGCTCCTCTTGAGATGTTCGTACATGATGTATTATCATCTCATTTCTTCTTCAATCTCTTCAACTGTCATATATGCCTTACATTTAACATGTCTTTCTCTATCATTTTGATTTTGATGATTTCTTGCTTCTTCTCTTTGTGCATTATTCATTTGTTCATGTTGTTGTCTCATGTAATTTCAAGCATATTCTCTTCGATTTTCTCTTCGTTATTCTTCATTTTCAAAATTTAATTTTGGACGAGGCATCCTAAACAATTATATAATAAATTTAATCAAACAAATTATACTAAAAAAATTAATACAAATTATCCTAACAATTATGTCACAAAATTAATACAAATTAAATGACAAATCTTATTTATTTATAATATATATTATATTATTTAATGTATAAAAAATATATATAATATATTATTTAAACCTCTTAATAAAACAATGAGTGTCTTTAAAAAACTATTCAAAAATAAAATATAAATTAAATACGTATTATAAATATGAAAAAAATATTATACACTAATTTCATAAAAAAATCTATCACAAAATTAATACATATTAATTGATAAATCTTCTTTATTTATAATTAATCATTAATAATTTAATCCTCTTAATAAAAAATATGTCTTTAAAAAACAATTCAAAAATAAAAATATATGCAAGTTACCCTTTTCTAACAAATAATAATTTCATAATAAAATAGAAGTAAAATTTTATACTTAGAAATTAGAATTTACTTTTTTACCTTTCCCTTTTCTAACAAATAATAATTTCATAATAAAATAGAGTAAAATTTTATTTATGACTTATACATTAGAATTTACTTTTTTATCTTTAGAAAAAATTGAAAAATATATAGAAAGTAAAATTTATTTTATTTATTTAAAAAAATTGTAAATGATAGAAAGTAAAAATTGAAGTAAAATTTTATTTATAACTTACTCATACAAAGTAAAATGATAGAAAGTAAAAATTAAATGCATATACTTGTATTGTTTTGTCTAATTATCACTTAATTTTTTTCTGAAATAATTGTTGCACCTTCTCTCCATTCGTAAAATTTATTATTTATTGCACCTTATGTTTTTGATGAATGTCTAATTATTTTTTTCATTCTTCTTCCTCTCTCTATTTATATATGTCCGCGCTTAATATATTTTAATAAAAAAAATTGTTAACAGACTCACATTCCCCTCTGTGTTGTGTCATTGTAGGTTACACTTCTTGACGTAATAAATATAACGTGCTATTATACTTTATCTAGTATTAACTACCATTTGTTTCACTAAGCTACAATATAGGTATATTTTAAATTTGATTATGTAATTTTTTTATTAATATATAAAAATTTATAAAATATATATCTAAATTGTATCTAATGTAACCTCCATTTCCTCCCATTAAACTAAAATATAGGTATGTGGTATTCTGGAATAGTATTCTATAATATAGACATGCAAAATCTTATAATATAAGCATGCAATATAAGTGTTGTATTTTCTAATATTTTTATTCACTAAAAATAAGTCAAAATAATTGTTTTATTAATTTAATCAAATTTAATATGACCAAACTTTATATTCTTAATTGAAAATTAATATTTTTATATTAAAATATTTTTTTTAAAGAAATATTGTTAATGAACCGTTTAATAATATTTTTATATAATATTATTTTATAAATTTACAATGTATAATTATAAAATCAATATATTAATATTTACATGATTTTAATAGTTAATATTTGAATGTGTTTAATTTTTATTTGTATTTTTTTGTATTAAAGATAGTATAGTCAATGAGATACATCATCAAAATATTACATTAAAGCCATCAAGTCCTGTAATTTTACCCTGCCTTAAAGATGATCTAACCCCCTATATAATGTGTCAATTACATAAAAGTATGCTTGGAGTTGTTATACATTATAACTATTGTGCAACATTTACAAAAAGGAGTTGAACCATATAAACATCAAAAGACATGTGCATATACAAACTATTCACAACTACTTGCTTTCACTACTTGTGTCCATGTTATTCAATCCAACCTATGTTCCTACTGCTAGTAATTCATCCGATGAGAAGACTTCCTTCACTTCCCAATTCTCATTGGTGTGGAGTCTTGGAGCCCTGATATTAAGTTGATCTTGTTTTGTTATAGCCTTTTCATTAAACTCTTTCTGGAAGTTTTCAAGTGTAGCCATAAAGGTGGCTAAGCTAGGCTACCCAACTTGCCAATTATGACCAAATTTGACCTCATTCTGGTTGATTAACACCACCCCATCCTTCAGGAGCTTGAGGAACTTTCCTTCAGAAACCTTCACTGTCATAACTACCTATGAAGTAATATCAAACAATATGAGTCTTTTTGTTGACTCAGTAAGGATCCTCCTCTTGCCATTGAACTTTTCCCCATTTCTTTCTTTCAACAAATACCAAAGTATTTAATTAGCCAAATAGTGCTAAAACAAATTGCATCTTTTCCCATATTTTTAATCATTGCATAGTAAAATCACTTTTCAATTCACTTTGTTGTTTGATTTCCAAATTAGCAGATTATTACATACAAGTTTCCAAACTTCATTTGCATACAAGAAATCAAAAAAAATGTGATCAACTGTCTCAAGTAATCTACAAATGTTATAGATTTCAATATCATCATTTTTCCATCTAATAGGGACTCTTTGCTATAGAATTAACCATCTTAGACATGCCTTTTTAGGATCAAGCACATGGGACCAATTTGGGGAAAATATTTCTTGTCATTCCTTGTTGTTTAGATTTGCATTCCATGATCTGTTTAGGTGCTCAATTAGGGATTCATTGTATGTTGGGTCCTTATATATGAATTTTTCTTGAAGGTTCTTAAGTGGTATGTTTCCTTTCCAAACCAACTGTTCTGCAAAGTTGCTACTTGGACTGATTGGATTAAGAGGGGGCTACACTCCCAGACTTGTTTCACACATAATATGTTCTCAAACTGGAAGGGGGTAGTTGGAATTCAGCATTTACAACCTCCCATTCCTTTAACCTACCATTTATCAAAATCTCATTCAAGATTTTGACCTTAACTTGTGCCCATTTCCTGGTTGAGCAGCCTTGAAGTAAAGCCAAGGGTTTCCCATTGTGTTCCAAGTTCCACCAAATGGACTTGGTTAGATGTAGTGCATTACCATTGAAGGTAGTATAATCAGGGTTGGAGACATCCTTTCTGATAGTTTCACATGCTTTATATATTCTTCTGAAGACCTTTGAACTAGTAGGAGCAATTGGGTGATTTGATAGGAGTAGATCACTGAAAGGTAGACCTTTCCATGTTTTTGCATGCTTGGGAGTGGCCAATTGAATGTTGCTTTGTATTAGAAATTTCTGAGACTCATTTCCTTCCAAGGATTTAAGGATCCACTTGTTGGCCAAGGCTATTCCATGCCTTTCTAGATCCTTAAGACCCATCCCCCCTTGGTCTTTTCCCATACAATACCAATCCCACCTAACAAAATGTTTCTTTCTTTTATGTTTCCCATCAAACCAAAGGAAGTCTTTGATCTTCTTTTGAATTTCCTTTATTTGATAGCTATTGAAGAACCATACCAAGGCAAATTAGATAGAGTAGGATGAGAGAATTTTTTGGCAGACTTGGAATCTTCCAGCCAGTGGAGATAATGTCTATTCCACCTATCCATCTTCTTTCTATTTTCTCCTTAATCTAGTTGCACATTTCCTTAAGGCATGGGTTGACTGCAAATGGGATGCCAAGATATCTCACCTGTTTGTTTGGGAACCACCACTAAAAGTCAAATCTTTGTAGCCAATTTGGAGGATTTTATGACCAGTCCAACATTATAGATTTTGCCCCATAGATTTTGGCTTTGGAGGCCTTGCAGTTCAAACTAAGTTTACATAGTAGTCATATTTGTATTTTGATTTTTAATATTATTAATATTATTTTTACTTTATAAAAATATATTTTTAGCAATTATTTATGTTTTTAATAATATTATTAATACAAAAATTTAAAATTCATGTTTCTTTTATCGATAAGCAAGATAGTTTATATTGATATAGAAAAAACATTTACAGAGTTCAAGCCCCACCTGGCCATCCTGCATGACAGCAACACAACTAAACCAAACCTATACACATACCAAAATTTCACAAATCAAGTGGGTACATCCACCGTTTTCCATCGAATTGTCCATAAACATAACCCACCCAACATTTACAGAGACAATTTATAGAGATTTTCCCATACAAAACTCAAAACCCTTAAAACTGTATACCCACAGACCAACAAAAAAGCACCACCCAAACCCCATTCACCATACATTATGTTGGGAAAAACATGAAATTCCCTTTTCTAGGCCGAATTTACTACTGGCACCAGACAAAATTTCTTTTTCAAATGCTCAACCCCTACAACGACCAAGCATCTATGCTCAACAAGAGCCATACCACTTACATCCAACAAGAAAGGGAAGTAGTTTACCAAGGCCTCCGGGTCGTTCAATAGATAAAAATCATGCGGGCAAGGAATGCCTTTTCCTAGTCGATTCGCGGCCAACGCCCTATCCAGACCAACTAGCATGTCCTTGCGAAACAGATGCTGCATTATCACCCACACGTTGGCTTTAGAAACCCCAACATCAAGCAAACCAGCCAACACCTGAGATGAGATATCAGAGTCCAGCCAGTACCCTTCAACATCCTCCATAAACGCTTTCCTAGCTAAGCATTTTATCGCTACAAAGGAAAGGTAATCTGGGTGGCGGATAATATGTTGCCGCCAGAGGGAAGTGATCTGGCCTTCGAAGGCCATTTGTCTTTTTGAACTCTTCAGCTACACCGGCATGTCCATTCCTCCCAACTCCAACTCCTTTGCCAAGACCAAAAGGATGAATCTCCTCATCGCCAAACACTCACGCTATGTTCAGAAAACCAGACCACTGCTCACTTAAGGAAATATGAGACCCCCACCCAACGAAATAAAGCCATGGGAAAAGATGCTCGGTGGTAATCCTTTAGAAATCTAGCAATCTTCCTTGAAAGGAAAAAGCACAAATCACAATGCCGGCGAAAAATGATGAATTTAACTCTGACTAAAAAGTTTCTTCTAAACGTGAAGCCAACTCACCCCTCTTCCAGCTCACTCGGCATCCCGTCACTTGCCACCTGACCACTCCAAACCAACAAACAGGGGATGGAGTGGTGCCCACCCAACCGCCTACAATTAAAAATTCATGTTACGTATTTATTTGAATTAAATTTATATTTTTAAGTGAAAATTTAAAAAATATATTAAAATTATTCTAATGATAATTAATAAAGTTTTAAAAAATCATTTATTAAATTTTATAAAATATATTTAGATAATATTATTTTATATATTTAAAATATATAGTTATAAAATTAATATAATTTATATTTATAATAATATTATTATTACATAAATTAAAAAATAAACAAACATATTATATTTATTATTTAATTTTGAGTTTTAAAAATTTAAAATTTATATTTATATTTTGTCATCATTATGAGCCAACATATTAAATGTTTATATTTTATTTTTTTATAATCAATCAAATTTTAAAGGTTTGTGAAAAAAAATTCATTTACTCATCAATATTTTACAATATTTATTCTAATAAACAAACTCAACTTCAACTATGTTAGTTGTGTTTAGTGTGAATCAAGCTCAGGATCAAAGTCAACCCTAACAATTATAATATTCTTATACCTAGTAAAATCATGAAACATTCAACTTGTAATAATTTGTTGATCTCAAACTATTATATAGCCAACCTTTAAAATGTTGTCATTATTCATCCATCAACTACACAAAATACATGTATTACAATCGTACAAAAATAGCTACAATACATATGTGTCACTACCCCTATTTTCAGTAAATAATTTATAATTCAATAATACTATTTTAAAGCATCAAGTATTTAATTTAGTAAATGATTATATTGTTCTAAAAAGAATTAATTATATTTTAACTAGAGAATTTTGTTTGCAAATAAATGATAAGGAGTTGTTATTTAGAATAATTATTTTTAAATTGCAATTAAATGTTAACTATTTGAAGTAAATATTTAAATTGCAAATAAAAGATTTTTCATTATTATTTACTTGGAATAAATATTCAATTTGCAATTACAAAATGGAAAAAAAAAATACACGTATGAGTAGCGAGGAATGTGCATGCAAAAATAAAGTTTAATATTTTTATTTTCAAGATTAGGTATTGGGAAAAACTAAAAGAAATCTTTAAAAAGAGGAAAAAGAATAACGAAAAGGGATACGAGTTTCAAAAACTTTATTGATTTGCTCTGCAAAAGATAACATGCGAGGAAGAGGGTTTCTGAAACTTAAAATGGTGGAAAGAAGACGAGAAATAATTCCAAGGAAAAGAGGAAAGCCTTCAGCAAAAGATTACCAGCAATTCAAAATGGGAAAGAGAGGAAACAAGAAGAGGAAATCTAATTGGAAAGCGTTTTCCAAGTTTTTGATTCCTCTTTCCAATGTGTTTTAGTTTTAGAAGTGGAAAATTGATGCTTGCCTCTGAATAGATTTCTTCTCTTTTGGAAACCCTTTTAAAATAAAATTAGTTATAGAATTGTGCAATACTGTAGCAATGTTTTATTTGTTGGGAGTGAAATTCAAATTCTTGATTGTATAATCTACATTTTTCCTCTTCCTATTATATAAAACTACATATATATTAATATATTTGCACATATATAAATATATATAATATTATATATATATATATATGAATACAACTGCTGTAAATTTTGAAATTGAATTGCAAACCAGATTATGTTAATGTTATATATATAATGTTATATATATATATATATATATATATATATATATATATATATATTATTAAATTGTATTTACATTCCCTTATGAAGGATTTGTGGTTCTGAGTCAAAAACATATTCTTGAAGCATTGGTTTTGAATTCATGATAGTGTTAGATGAGTGTTGGGCCCTTGAGAAATGTGAGCTTTGAATTCCTTAACCAGTTTTGGTTATGCTCATTGGGCCTTTAAAATCGCAGATATATATATATATAGTGCAAGTATATATTATGAAGATTACTTATAGATGAATTTTTTTATGTATATATTGTTGTTCGCAATCATGTTGGTGCTGAAAAATTTAATGATAAATTGCATTTATATGTATATACATATACATACATACATACATACATATATATATATATAAATATTTGTGTGTATAATTATATGAAACGTGCTAAGAAACAGACCAATGTAGAATTTAAATGAGTAGATATAATCTTGATGAAAGTGGTTATTTTATTTCATTGCAAAAGTGATTTTTTGCTGAGAAAGTGTATATATATATATATATATATATATATATATATATATATATATATATATATATATACACACACACACATTAAATCAAACCAATTTATATCATTTCGTACGATTATGACAAAATGTAGACTATTTCAGCTGAAGATGTAAATTCTTGTATGTCCATTTATTTATAATTAAATATACCAATTAATTACAAATGAAATTACTTCAGTTCGTAAATATGATTTTCTAGTGTTATATATATATATATATATATACATTATGTGTAAGAGTTGGAATTAAATTTTGAAAAGAATTTAGTTATAAAAATTTGACTTAGAGTGATGTATTTATGTTTTTCATTGATGTATTACTGAATATATACATATGTGTATTCATGAATGGGCAAGTTTATTTTCTAAAATGTAAATATATTTTTGATTTGAAAGTATTTCATTCGATTCAAGTATAAATCTATAATTTTTTTAGTATCATTAAAATTAGAAAAAGTTATTAAATTCTTGTGTGCAAATAGAAAGGTACATATGTGCATTCAATTGCTACTAGTCCTTGGAGTACTAGAAGATTGATCAAATTGAGTCGTTTGAGAGATGTTAGACCAGATGTAGAGTTTATTTCTTGTGAACTAATCTTTTATGTAATCAAATAGCGAACCCTGGAATTATAAGAGTACTTTAGAAAGAATAAATATTTAACAAGTAATGAAATCAAATTAAGTTATTATATTTAATTTAAAAATAATATTTAATATACTACATTGAAGAAAAATATCCTAAGTATGAGATTCATATAGGAGGACAAAAATTTAAGATTTGAATATGAAATTTGATCTATTTTATAACTCTTGACCAATATATATATATATAGATTGCAATTAATCTATGCATATTATGTAAGGTGAATCAATTGGGGATTTTATAAAAAGATAAATAAATGTTAAATCATACCTTGCCTTATTAAAGTTTAAGTTTAATGATGGCATTCTTCTCATGCATCATGGTTTATCATGCACGTACGGAGAAAATAGGAATTCCCTCATTTAGTTGAACTTGGGTTTTATTTGCATAAGAATGTATACTCATATATATATTCAATAGTTTATATATGTATTCTCATACATACATGAGCTATACCTTCTAAATTCCTTTTTAGTATTATTCTCTTATTGATTAAATCTCTGTGAATCATTGAGTTTAGAAGTAAACATTCTACTTATAATTGCATAGGCATGTGTGCATCCTAGCAGGACTATAATGGCTTTCATGAAGCTTTACATGATTGCAGTGTACTTGTGTAATAATTAAGAGGTCATTAGAAGTAGAATTGTCTTATTTGCTAATACTTGGGAGCGATTCATGATAGTGTTGGCATTACCTTAATTTCCTATGCAAGGATGATGCATTGATGAAACAATTAAATGTTACTTGTAGATTTATGTGATTTGTAAAAGAACTTCAACATGTTCCTTGTGATATAGAAATATGTAATGAATGGTCATGTCAATGAGACAATATGATCATTGCTTGTGAGGCATCTTGTAACCACTGAGATTATGTAGCCAATAAGGCTTTGCCAGTGAGGCATTTTATTAAGCCAGTGAGACACTTTTACGAGTGGTTTTTCATCCCTATGAAGGTTTTCCACTTATGAAAATCTTTGTGTTATGGTTTCTTTGTGGATGCATTTATGATCTTGCTATTTACTTAATTTTTCTTTAAAGTATTTGAATTTAAACATATTGTGAGATGATAATTCATGTGTAAGCCTTCATGGCCAAAACTAATGAAGGTACAACCTTGTTTTATATACTTTGATTTATTGATGTATGTTACTCCATTTGAATTTAGTGATGAAAGTAATTTCTTTTATTCCACATCTTTTTATAACTATTTTATTCTATTAAATTATTTTGGAAACTAATGAATATAGTTAGTAAATGAGATTTCCGGTCCTTACAATATGACTTCAAGAATCTATTATTTCAAACTATTATTTGACTTGCCCATAATTGATATTTCACAAATAAGTTATTGACTAACTAACAAATACAATTACTACAATAACTAGATAGGCAAGTACTCGCCACTACGTGGCACTTGTTTATATAACATATTTTTTGTCATATTTCTACTTGTAAGAGTAGGAAGGTAGTCATAAGTAGTGGTTATGGGAGTTACCCAATGCTTATTAACTCATAATATATCATGTGGGTTAGGATGGTTGATACCTTGATTTTCGTTGAAAGTGATAGGGTCTTGAAGGAGTAGGAGTGCTTGGATGTCCCTGTCTTAGATGGATACAACTTGACATTATATTTTTTACTTTGTCCTAACACATGTATGCATCTCTCCTTAAGAAAGTTGGATGAGATTGAGCTTTCTCATTTTGCTATAAGCACCACGTCACAATTAAGCTATAGTGTGTCATGTCCTCGAAATCGTAACATCAAAATACCAAATACTGATATATTGAACTAATATCAAATATAAAAATACATTTTAAAATATTGTTAAAATTATAATTATCATAGCTAAGATGCCCCTTACCTGTCAGGTTCTAAGGTTGCTCTAGAGTTAAAGGATTTAGATCTTTATTCCCACCCAAGGGCCTTTTGTAATAAGGTAATCTTGAAATGATACCTACATTCACCATAGGCATACATGTCCACAAGCTTATATGTTAGCTTTAATATCAAGTATCCAAAATCAGACATAATCATAAATGCAGATTGGTAAACAAGGGAGGAGTGCCATGGGTGGATCCGCCCTGAAGCCCCCAAATAAAGCTCAAAAGGTTGTCCATCAAAATCCTTCTTGCCTAGTGGCTTAGTACCTGCATACTCCACTCATGGCAACACCTCAGAAGACACTCGTTCTATCAGGGGAGAGGAACCATAGAGTCCAAGTGGCCTAAGGCCTACCACCTCCTATTGCCCAACCCTTGCTTCGGGCCTATGGGGTAGAATCTTAGGTGGGACCCCCACCCCTCCATGGCCCAACCCTTGTCTCGAGCCTGTGGGGTGGAATCCTAGGTGGGGTTTTTAGGCAAACCAACTTACTCATGATTCACCATTCCAAATAGGTTCGCAAGCACATAGTAGACAATCTTTATGCAATCACCAAATATGCAGTTATTATTGATTCATTTGTATGTGCCTCCATTATGCTATGAAAGTATTTAACATGAGTATATAATCCAATGAGTCCTATCATGATAATGTATCAGAGTGCATAAGTAAATGTGGCAAAATATATATATATATAATCTTCTATCTATGATACATGACAATGCATTCCAACAGATCTAGCATCAGTTCAATATAAATACAGTTTACAGAGTCAAGCATTAATCAAATATAAATGCAGACTAACATCACTAAATTCATTATGAAGGTATGCATGATATATTGGGGTTGGAGCCATGGTTATTGAAGGAAAAACGTTATGTGCAATGCTGTCCTATGTCCGATCAAGAAATACACAGTCAATCATAACATAATGCAGAGTTTTTTCCAAATATAGTGAATCTATCCCAGGTTTGACGTATTATGGTGGATCGACTTCAGAATTCAAAGACAAACTAGATAGTTCGATGAGTATGGTTAAGAATATATCCAGCAACACAAAGATTGAATACAGAGGCCTTGATCACACAGAATGCCTGCAGCATCATTATGTCGTATTTTGGGAGAAACTAAATACTAAAGCTATGTGAAGAAAGTTCACTTGTATTTCTGTGTCGCTCCCTTTCTGCTTCAAATCCTCCTTCATTCCCCGTTCCTTAATTTTGCTTGCCTTTTTATATGCTAATGTCTCCTTCAAGAGACACATCCCTTTTGGGACTGGTATGACCATCTGATGGGTCATGTCTATTTGTTTATACTTACACATTGTTTGCTAAGAGTTACTCCCTACCGAATCGTTGCTCTTTTTATAATGATCCGGCAAGGCTGATAAGCTATAGACTAACAGCATTAAGTCGCCATAGAATGGCTAAATTAGAAGACGAAGCAATGGGCGTGCTTGATTGTTGCAGGGTGACCAAGCCAATAGACTTAACAATTAAAGATATTTAAACTTTGTTACGTCACCATGTCGCCACGGGATATTGCAATCTTCTTATACTCACGGTTTCATAACAGGTGGTGAATCATTTGATGGTTGCGATATCATAGTTGTCCCAATAATCGTTGCAATCCTTGAAATAATTATATATGCAAAGTAAGCTGGGACCCGGTGAATAGAATCAGTTTTCAAGGTAATGCTATTGTGCTCGATAGTTAGCTAAATTTAAATTTGCAATGTCTCTTTTTATATTAAAATATTATAATGGTCATAAGTAATATTTATATTCTAGTGTGATGGTTATGATTATAATATTATTTTATGTTTTGTGTTTGTTTTTAATATTAATTTTATATAATTTATTATCCATTATGTCATAATATTTGTTAATGTTTTTAATATTGTAATGTTATAAAGATTATACTAATAATAATATTAACATTTATATTTTATATTCATTTGTTATAATTATAATATTATCGATGATAATTATAATTATAATGATATTTTAAAATGTATTTTTATATTTGATATTAGTTCAATATCTCAGTATTTGGTATTTTGATGTTATGGTTTCGGGGACATGACATAGTGGTCTTGATAGTGGAAGGCCCATATGCTATTTATGCATTTATTGTGCCATCCATCATTACTAGCTAAGATATTTCTAAAAGAAGTCATGTGGCATGTTTATTGGTATGCATATTGTTCTATTTTTGGGCAGGGTGCTCTATGGTTGGTTTGTACATGTGGTGTTGTCTTATGGCTTATTTTTTATATCATTATGAGGGTTGTAGTTTTGAACCCTTTATAAATTAAAATTATGAATGATATTATTTTTATTATTGGTACTTGTTTTGTACTTAGGAGAGATGCATATTTTATCTAATATATTACTAATTCTCATGGATTATAACATGACTAGTTTGGGATATGTGTTAATTTATTGTTGAATGAAAAAATCATCTAGTTATCACTTTGGGGTATGTTACATCTTTAGAGATGTCATAGTCGCATACATCTAAGCCATCAATCCCTAAAACAACTATTGAATCAGCTGTGGTTGATGACCATTTATAAAGACCCAAACTATGTAATGATAAGAAAAAACTTGCAAGAGAAGAAATGTAGAAGATTAGCCATCATTTCTAGTTAGGAAAGAAAACTTACAAGTTGTGACAATCTAAAAACACGAATTCAATGGAACTGCAAACCCTAACTTGTCATCTTTCGCCCACTACCAACACATACATGGTTAATATTTATGAATCTACACATGCAAATATAGTCAAAGTCCACAAGGGCTTGAAATCTAAGATCTTCAACATGAAAAGAAAGCTAGGGAGTGAGGTTTTCCAAAAGGTGATAAATCCAAAGACAAACTAGATGGAATCACATGCTAGTCATGTGTCGATCAATTTAGTTGTTGTTTCTCCTATGGAGATACAGTCAGTAGGGCTCCCACTCTCCAATCCTACTTAGTCATGCCAAAATACCATAATTTCACCACCTGAAAGCTTTGTAGCACACCACAAGGAAAACTCAACTTATAAGGCACAAAACACTAGGTCCTTTGAAACCCTAACCCTACAAGGCACTAAAGGTAAAGTGGTTTCTTTTGAACTCCCCGATGACATTATTGATGTTATCTTTGATTGGAAAGCTAAAACTATTATCCTATTTTTCCTCAAAGGCATCCCTTTTGAACAATATTTTTAAAATGGACCCATAATAATTGGGAATCAAAGGGTTGGGCTATAGAAACCTTTAGGAGGCTAGGTAGAGGATATTTATCCTACACTTTTGAGCTTGACCAACATTGCAATATGACACATGGATTAATCTACAACCAAATCTACTATGTCCAAACTTTGGATCTTGATTTCCATTAAAAAAGAATTTCCAAATTTAAATACCCTATGTGAGTAGAATTTATATTCCTTAACTTGATGTCAAGTCTTTGTGGAGATACCCAATTTGATTTTATAGTGAAATTGGTGAGAGTTTATTTAATTTATGTAATACCCAATCTGATTTTATAGCAAAATTGGTGAGATTTGATTTGATTTATGTAATGCCCAATTTGATTTTAAGGTGAATTTGGGTAAATATAATTTTATTTATTTAGTACCCAATTTAGTAGTATGGCAAATTTGGTGGATTAGAATGATCTATTTTACCAATATGATTTTGTAGGGCATTTATATTAATTAAACTTTATTTATTCTGTAACATATAATCATATTGTGGTGAATTTGGTGCATTTGAATCTGATTTAGATGTTCTCAAATGGCTGCTTGTTTCTTTACAATTTATTTTAAAATTTAAGAAGAAACTGCTGTGGCATTTAATATATTCTTTTGGAGAAAGGCTAATTAAAGTAAACTTGATGTTAATTTAAACAAAATTATAGCAAACCCTTTTTTTTTTGTTTTTATTATACCCAATTTGATATTTTAGTAAGTTTAAAACATTCAAGTTGGTTGAATTTTTTTTATTCTATACCCATTTCATGTTATGGGGAATTTACTATTTAGTGAAAGAAAAATTAAGTTAATGTACTCAGGGAACTGCTTGTTTCTTTACAATAATTTTGAATTTTAAATTTTGATTTGAGAGGACACTATAGTGGCGGCATTCAGAATAAATTTGGAATAATTTGAATTGAAGTGAATTTTTATGTTTATTTAAATGAATTATTTCATAGCCTAATTTATTGCATCAAAGTTGAAGGGTCTTTGACTTTTCATGGTTTAAACTTTAATCTAAACCACATCATGGTAGCATAAAATCTTCAAATTGGAAAGTAAAAACCCATATTTTTCCATTTTCAGCTTTTAATGCTAGCTTATTTATTTTATTCTTAAATTTGTTTCCCTATAACCTTTAGCTCACCCTACATTGAAAATTTTATACAAAAGAAGTTCTACACACTTTGAGATATTTGCTTAAAAATAATTCTAGAAATTGTTTTTTCCCCAAGTTTGTTTGACAGGAATTAGAGGTTGTGGAGTGAATTATCTTAGAGCACTCCCAAACCAACTAAAGACTAAGAAAGATTTCTGCATCCACAAATCAAAAGCAGGAAACTGGAGACCTTAACTTCTGTGTCCTGCCTTGCACTACGAGCAGTCCCAGGGGCTACCAAAATAACATGGAGCCACCCAAGTTCAAAATGAACAACACAAACCCAAGACAAGCTAGCCTTCCACCATTGTTTGATGAAACTTCAAATAAAGAGTGCCTCCCATGATCGAGTGGAGAGGCAAACAGAAGAAAAGTCCAGTTTCATCAAGAAAGGAAAGTAGATCGTCTAGAAACTTACCAATTCAAATTAGCAAAAGTTTGAAAAAAATGATTTAAAGGTAGGGAGCCCTAGACATCTATATACTGCCATCCCCATCCTTATTATGTCTCTAATGTCCTCATTCCATGCCATAGTCACATACAGGGATGGTCTAACCCCCTTTTTTAGCCTCTCTAAATCATACTGATTGATCAGATTAGTGGCCAGGAGAGACAAGACCAGCTTGGTAAGGTGATCATTGACTTAATTTTTTCTGAGGTTTGTAAGTAACTTGGATATTTTGAAAGGTTCTTATGAGGCTATTAATTCCTTTAACAATAAGTAGTAGCTATCAGGACTTCCCGGGAGGTCATCCACCCTAGTACTACTCAAACTCAAGTGTGCTTAACCATGGAGTTTCCCCCAAGATCAACCCCACTTAGCTTGCTACCCGATTTGCAAAACCTTCAGCGAGTGTGGTATTTTATGCAGTTGAATCCTGATAAAACATCACAATTTGAAACACTGCGAAAAATACCACCTTCTTGTCATTATTTTTCTTATCAATCCCGTCATTGGAGTCATTATTATTGTTATAGTTAATTTCAATCTGCAAAGCAAGGAAAACATATTTTGAACTCTGATTAAAGATGAGTTATTTAAATTTTCAATAAATTAAGCTTGCATGAATGTTTATTATTTATATATAATAATAAACATCCATGCAAGCTTAATTTATTGCATTGATTCTTGAAGGTTTGGATATTTTAACCTAAACACTAATAAGTAAGGAGAGAATCTGAATGCCAACAGTCAATTTTTCCGCATCTGGTGCTAATCCAAGCATCTCTCTTTTTCCTAAATTGTATCGTGAATTTTCTGATTTGAAAACTTCAAATAGAATGGTAGAACATTTTTTTTCCCAAACAATGGACTTTGCAGTTTTAATGCCTCTTTCAAAAGCCTGGCTACCTTTTCTCTTTGGAACTGTTACTTGTTTTTTAATTAAGAGGAAAAAGAGCTTGACTTGACATTAACAAAATAAATTTAAGTTCTACAATCATCACATTTGAGAACTAGGTTTGCAGTGCAGAAGTGGCATGATCTTATAATTTTGCAGCTTGCCATTGCATTCAAAGGTTCTTGGGGAAAGTCTGGATTTTTGGACATTGAAGTCCAGGTCCACTTTCCTAGAGGCCCCCAATTTCCCTCCTTTGTTAGTCCATTTGTAGATGAGTTTATGTTAATCAAGCAAGGACATCTACATTTCCTCTTAAGATATTTGCCACCTGGCCTGTGAGGAACATCCTTTCCTATCCTTTTGAATTGTTTCTATTGTCATTTTTCATTGCATAATTGTATGCCATGTTTCCAGCCTTAGAAAAAGAGGTCGAGAACTCTAAAGTCAGGAAAGCTCCAAATGTCACTGCAATAAAGCAAGTGTTTCCAAGCACAAAGTTTAAGGAGTTGATTTGACATGATCACTAATATTACTGTGTCCATGACTACTGAGATCAATTGGGTGGACACACAACCAGTGGTAGTTGTTGATCTGTTTGTGAGAGTATGAGTTAAGGCTCTCCATAAACGTCTAATTGCTATTAAGGAAAAGTTACAAACTATGGTCCAAATCACATGATTTGGATGTGAAGTGTAAGTCTTTTGGACAGCCCTTCCAATAACTTACCTTGGGGATGGGGTGTTTAATGGCCATTAATTATTAATGGCCATTAATTATTGTCACCCATACTGTTTTCGTAACTATTAATAATTCCCCTTGATACCTTAGGCCTTGAATACATAGGAGAAGCGTAAGTGTTTATCCTCTCCCCTTAGCAACCTGACAATTGTAGCTAGTAGATTGGAAAAAATATTAAAGATTAGGTCCTTAAGTTTAGTCCAATGGTGAAGATGATTTATATTACTGTGTGTCAGTCTTATATTATCAACTGAGAAAGTGATATTTGTAGATCCGTCTGTAAAGTGTAAAGTTATTCTGTCCTTCTAACATTCTAGAAAGCAACCTTCTTAAACATCAAAGCCATTGTGCCAGTGCCCTTACTGATCCTCTTAAGAGTATGATTACCAATCTCTAAGTCTACAAATTGATTAAGAATATCAATCAGTAGCTCATAGTTAGACTCAATTATAAAGTGACAAATTGATAGCAACAGGACCTTCCAAATGCCCTCTTTCTTACTGTTTGGAGCTTGACCTATATACTTAGAAAAACACTCGTGAGCATGTTCTTCATGATCCCAAAGATTACCTGCATAACTGACTTGTCTGTTGTTGCTTCAAGAAGCAAAATGCCACATCCATACCATAAGTTCAATAAAGGGTACCTAAAGATTTCCCTTTCTGCTCCTTTGGCTTGTGATCTAGGGACCTAAGGGGAATCCAATGCTGCTCCCCTATCCTCTGATCTTTTCAGATTCATAGGTTATTGGGAGTTGTTACAATCAAAGTTACTGAACTTGAGAATACTTGGTTTGGAGTGTTGTCAATGAGGATGCATTTTTCTACACCCACTCTTCACAATGCTAGTAAGCAGCATGTTAGTTTGTGCTCAGTCAACATGTACCTAGATAAGAGGCCCTAAAATGAGTCATGACCCATCAAATCATTTATCCTTATAAAACAATAGGATAAATGATCATGCTGAGAGTATCTTTGAAATTACTATGAGAAAACACTGGTGCTCCAAAACGGAAACTGTATTCCCAGGTGGGTATAAGCAACTGATTTACCACTGATTTGACTTGTAATGGCTCTATGTAGGCTAGTGATGATTCAGTGACACAAATCTCAGTGCACAATTCAAAGTAATTGCATACGAGTAATTGTTAATATGCTGTATTGATAATTTCATACATGTCATGGCTTATATGCTCTATTCAGTGTAAGCACCATACATTAATGTTGAAATTACAGCAAAAATAACGCAAAGGATGACTAGAAATTAGAAATAAACAATCTTTAAAAAGCATAGGATTTACCCTGGAGAAACCCAACAATTAGAAAAACCTCCTACTTCCAATTAAAATCCTTCCCATTGCTCTCATAACAAGGATGGTTTACAAGAGCAGATTTGCTAAATACAAGAGATTTGTTTCCCTTTCTCAGCTCCATTCTAATCTACTTCTACGCTCTTGAACAATGGCTATGGAAGAGACCCACACTCAGCTATCTCTGCATATCTCCAATCAGCTATCACATTTATGGAGTTATGGGTGTTTTTAGCCTTTGTCTTTCCAAAATGATGTCACTTCATAATTTGAGTTGTAGGAGAAATGATTTTTGGTCAAGGTTGAGCAGATAGACTTGATAACTCATTATAGCTGTTCAACTTCAAACTTAAAAATGAAACTTTGACTTGGTCCAATACAGGTTACACCTCACCCTCTTAGTTGCACAAAAGATTTGTTATGGAGCAGACTAAGGAATTGGCCAGTGACAGTAGTATCCAAGGATTTTTCCTCTTTCTTTTTTCAATTTGATGCCACTTGATATTGGCTTGCAACTGTCATTTTTTGCCATGTTCTCAATTGAAACCTGGTTTTCCATTATGCGCATTGGCAATAAATTCTTGTCCATCCTTGGTCAATTGATATTGGTTCTTCTTCCTGACGAAGATGGTGTATTTCATCGATGGGTTGCATCTTGAATAGTTGCACTCTAGAGTTCTTATTGGTGTTCTAGTTTTTTTCTTTTACCTATCTTTTGGCATTTGGCAATCTGTTGTCTCCAACCAAAGTTTCGTTTATATTCTAAAAATCATTCTGGGTATTTCCAACCTGCCGAGCACCCTACTCCTCTCCCCTTTCCTCTGCCATCCCAGTTCACCACCCTCCGTCCCCTAAAAAAAAACTTCTAGCTCAAATATGCACTGTTGTAGATAGAAGCTAGTACCTTTTCATCTTATCATCTGTCTTTCAATCTGAAATCTGATCTATTTTTTGGCTGAAGAGTGTTGCAATGCTTATGTAAGAGCAATAAAAGAATTTAAAATTTCGTTCAATAGAATGACTTGAAGTTAATACAGTAGCTTGACAGATGACATATCTACAACTTGCATTTTTGCTGAGTTGATGTCATTCACTGAGGAAGGTTAAATTTAGAAATATTTGCTGCAGTTTCTCATACTATCTTTTATGTTGAATTTCCTTTTCATAGTCTGCTTTCATGAGCTAATTAAGGCTTCAGATTGTGTTGTCTTCTCAAAATTAAATATTGATCCATTGTTGCTATTCTGTCTATTGTTGATGAATCTGCAGATCATGAGCTTCCTCTCTACAAACTTGGAAAAAGATTACATACTAATCCACCAAGTGTTGGAATTCAATCATCTTGTCATGTTCATGAGAGTCAGAATGACTTGGACATGCTTCTTCTTGCCCAGGTCGCTACACTTATATTTTCTAGGTGGCATAAAGATTCTTTTGTTATTAACATGTTATCTTTGAGTTTTGATCTTAGATTACTTTACCCTTAAAATTTGTTAAAAATCACAGTGGGAAGATCGAGCAAGCCAGGGTCTGTTGAAATATGATGTGACTGCATGTGAGACAAAGGTGATACTTTATTGAGTTGAATTTTCTCATTTTTGAACATCTACTGGACATTTTTTATGTTACTATAAGTCGTTAACAAGGATTTTGTTATCTGTGCTAAAGTGTGTTTATCTGCCTCTCGCCAGATCATTCCAGGTAGCTTTGGGTTCATTGCTCAGTTAAATGAAGAGTGGCGTTTAAAGAAACAGCCTATAGAATTGCAAGCTAAGCAAGTGCTTCAGCCTTTTGATCCTTCAAAATTTAATTTCACCAAAGTTGGGCATGGTGAGCTGCTTTTCTCGATCAAAATGAGTGAAGATGAGAAATGTGAACTTATTCCCAAAGCATCTGTCAAGACTGATGATAGTCTGATTATCATGAATGTAAGTTTATCTCTAATATTGTTAGTGGATATTCCACACTATTTTTATGTACAATATTGTATGTGGTTCTACATTTTTTAGTTTAAATTTATTTCTTGTCATTCCAAATCTTAACAATGCTCAATGCTTTGTTACTGTTAATGATCAACAGGTACATCCCATTGAATATGGACATGTGCTTTTTGTACCTTGTGCATTTCGTTGCCTTCCACAAATGATTGACATCAACTCTTTTGAATTGGCTATAGAAATGGCTGCTGCAGTGAATAACTGTTTCTTTCGTATTGGTTATAATAGTCTTGGTGCTTTTGCAACTGTCAATCATTTACATTTCCAGGTGAGATATGGTGAAGTTTTTTTAAGATGCTATTTCTATTTATTTGCTACCCTGCTATGTTTTTGACTACAATTGTCATTTTTATTGAACATGTTTAAACTTTTCCGAAAGCACAAATTAATATTGGAGAATTAATCACAGGCATATTATTTGGCGAATCCCCTTCCAGTTGAGGTTGCTTGTACCCAGCTCATTCCTGGTGATTGGCAGAAAAGTGGGTTGAATATCTTTGAGATTGTGGACTACCCTGTCAAGGGATTACTGTTTGAAGTAGGCCAAAACTTGGGACTAATTGCTGAAGTAGTTGCAACTTTTTGTCGCTCATTACAAAATAAAAACATGCCTTTCAATATTCTGATATCTGATTGTGGAACTCGGATATTTCTTTTTCCCCAGGTGAGTATCCTTTGATAAATATTGCGTTTCTCAACATTTCAAAAATTGAATACATTTTTAGTGTTTAACATGGCCTTTTCTCCTTTCAGTGCTTTGCAGATAAGCGTACACGTGGGATGATTGAAGAGAATTTTCTGCAGACAAAGGTTAATCCTTCTGTCTGGGAAATTAGTGGACATATTGTGTTTAACAGGAACCTTGATTATGACCAAGCTACGGAGCAGTTTGTAAGAGATCTTCTTGCAGTTGCATCTCTCAATCATGAAGAGTTTGAGGGAGTGAAATTATTGTGCACTGGCATTGCAGAAAAGATTTGCTGCCAGTGTTGATTGAGGAAAATCTTTTGTTGATGATGTTCATACTTTTGTTAGGGAAAACCATGAGAAACGAAATAGGGATATTTTGTATGGATTATATAACTTCTACAAATCTTTTTTATATTTGCTTGGTGGAGGTGTGATCTTTGAGAAAACTATTTGTACTGTTTTATAAATGGATTTATGTTGTATTTATGCCGTATGGGTTTTGACTGTCTTACATAATTTGCTTGAACTTTGATAATTCTTTATTATATTTGCTTGTTGGAAGCGTGATGTTTAAGAAATCTCTTTGTACTGTTTTTTAAATAGATTTATATGGTATACATGCCTTATGGGTTTTGACTGTCTTAGGTAATTTACTTGAACTTTGATAATTCTTTAATTTATTTGCTTGGTGGAGGTGTGCTCTTTGAGAAAACTATTTGTACTGTTGTATAATGGATATATATTAGTATATATGCCAAATGGGTTTTTACCGTCGTAGGTAATTTGCTTGAACTTTGATAATTCTTTATTATATTTGCTTGTTGGAAGTGTGATCTTTGAGAAATCTATTTGTTCTGTTTTACAAAACAGATTTATATGGTACATATGTCATATGGGTTTTGACTGTCTTAGATAATTTGCTTGAACTTTGATAATTCTTTATTATATTTGCTTGGTGGTGTTATCTTTGAGAAATCTATTTGTACCATTTTATAAATAGATTTGTATGGTACAAATAAAATGGTTTAAAATAAGATGAATGTCTTATGTCTAAGATTCGACTAACTCTTCTGTAATCGACGGAGCTGCTTTCTTATGCATTTTTTATTGTCTTGCTACATTTGCATAGAGGTGATTGATATTTGAAGCCTATGCATAATTTGTGAATTACGTACACACTATCAACATATACATGCATGCCGTAAACTTGGAATTTGTAACCATTGGCACTGATTACATTCAACTTATGCCAACATTATGTAGCTTATATTTTATCTAGTGATTTTGGGTTCAAAGTATGAGCTGCGACTTCATCCCAGCAACCTTTTCCTTGGATTATTCCAATTCCTTCTCTGAATTGAGTGTGCTTCTCCTTTCCCAGATTCTTTGTAAGGAGATATGCAGTCAATCTCGCTCGTTCCACAAGTATCTGTTTTAGCATTGACATATAATGTTCTTAGCAGATGCTATGCAATTTGTAAGAGATCTTACAGTTGCCTCTCTCAATCATGAAAATTTTGAGGGAGTGAAATGCCTGTGCACTAGCATTGCAGAAAAGATTTGCTGCCAGTATTGATTCTTGTCTTGGGAAATTCTTTGGTTGCCAACATTGTTACTTTGTTAGGTAAAACGAGCCACACAAAACCATGAGAAATGAAGGGATATTTGGTGGAGATCATCTCGTTGAGAATTCTTTATTATCTTCTTCTTCTTCTTTTTCTTTTTTTTGTTTATATTGAAGCAAAGCAAGAAGAGTGCTAAATAAATAAACACAGTTCTAGTACCTCCAGCAGTACAATACAACCCATAACGGGCATGAGGTAAGAAGAACCCTTCACCATACCAGTAAGCAGCATTACAACACAACTGTATTAAATTTTGAATTTTAGCTTACATTCTAACTGTTTAGAGCATAAAGTGTCTTCCATTTATCTACAACATTTGATACTTGATCTTATCCAAGTGGTTGTTGATGTTCACCTTTTCTTTGGGTACCCTGTGCAATTGAGAACACAAAACAACAATTTGGAAAATGACATTAGAGTAAACCTTAAACATTTCTACTTCCTGATGAGCATTATGCTTAGCAAAAACTATCAAACATCTACTTTTCCATATATTTAGTAAAATAGTATGTCTCATAGAAACCACAACATTATTTTGAATGCCAAAGCCCAATATAGCTTCTTTATGGCTTAATCTATGCTAAAAAATCATAGGAAGGAATTTGAAAATAACATTCCACTTCTTTTTAGCCCACGAATAGTCCCAAAAAATGTGTTTCAAACTTTTATTATGTTGACAGAAAGGACATTTAACCGGTTGCACCATTATGCATCTCAACCTATCACCAACTGATAGTTTGAAGTATAGAACTTCCCAGGCCAAGATTTGAGCATTAGCCTTTGCTTTTGACCTCTGAATTTGAGCACTCAATCTTCTCCAAGTTTTTTCTTTGAGTTTGCATTTCCATTTCTGATTTAGCCTTGGAGTTAAAGGCAAAGGAGGAAGAAGACTTAGGTATACTTTTTTTTAAAGGAAGACAACTAAACTAGACTTTGGACAACCACCACCACTCTTTGAGGGAATTACATTGTAGGTGAGTGCATAACTTTATAACAATGTCCATGGGAGCCAAAGCTCTCACAAAGACAACAAAGCCTTGAAGCTTATTATTTAAACAAAATTTACTTTTAATGATATGCCATGCAGCCCAAGCTAATGCATTAAAGTTTCATTGTATGCAAGGGAAAATGTGCTTAAAGCGAATGGAAATTGCAATAAAAACCAAACAAACACAAGCATCCAAACAACAATTAAATTAAGGCAAAAGAGTCAAACCTCATAGATTTCGACGAAAACTTGGTGTTGTAGCCCTGGCGTGGATTTCCTATTGATTGATTTGGATGTGTTCAACGAAAATTTGGCAGCATTACACTACTAAATTGATCAAAGTTGAAAGATCCTAAAAAATGGCTAATTTTTTAGCATATGAGGTGAGGAATGATGGATGGAAGGGCTAGGATTGATTGGGAGAAGATCAATGGCTAGGGATGGTTGAGACATTTTAACTCATGAGATGTTGTCAAGTGGCATCATGAGAGGAGATGTGAGGGAGATGGTCTCTCAAGAACCAAGATTGTGACAAGTGTCAAAATGTGAAGGTTTGAGACAGAGATGGTATCTCAAAAGGTATTATAGGGATAAGGGGAAGATCAAGGTCATAAAGGATGTTTTTGTCCTACATTCTCAATGTATGACAAGGGGAATAAAGGAATTTAAAATTCCTTTTGAGTAATTTTCGAAGAAAGACGCATTTGGTTAAAGTACATGGGGTGTGTCTTTCCCAAAAGGGAAAAATTAACGAGAAAGGTGGTTGAGTGGATAGGCAATAAGGGATTAGCCATTTCCTAATCCTAGGGTTAAGAATATGCAAACAATTAGGGAAGGGGTTAAGTGAAGATTAGGATTAAGGGTAGGTGATTAGTGGACAAGTGGGAAAAATTGGAGGATGTGACATTTGAAGAGAGAAAGGAGAATTAAATAATTTTTATTTAATTCATGTGAGGGGGTGCGATGAGTAAATTAAATAAATAGAAATATAAATGTTTATTTAATTTATGGAAGGAAAGGGAGTGAAGGTGAGATAAGTAATTAAATCAATTGATTACTTTAGGACTTTAGAAAAATTAGGGGATAAATGGTCAATATTGATTAAATAATAAAATATTATTTAATTAATGCATATGAAGGGGAATTAGATGGAATAAAGGTAAAATTGACCAAACACAAGTGGTCAATTTTAGTTGTTCAATTTTAGGTGTCCACCCATATATCCTTAAATGGTTGAATCCCTTTATTAAATAGGTAATAATCATGTCTTGAAAAGGCAACATCAAGAATTTTTCCTTGATATTGAACCATTATATTCCACCAAATACATGATGAACCAAAACTAAACCCATGTAAGGAAACACTTTTTCAATTTAAACATTTACAAACCTGTTGCAACACCTTCCATATAGACAAAAGAGGACATGAAGCTTTGAGCTGAAAAAAGGGAGAAATAATTTTGTTATTAAACCATCTAACCGATTGTCATTTCCTTTTAACAAAAGCTTGTATGATTTGGTATTGAACCAAAACCTTCCATGATTCATTGCCAAAAAACCACTCTAACTATCCATTTAGCAGTCGAACAAACTCCTTGAATTTGGGGTCTAGCATACCCTGTTGAACACTCGAAATATTGTGAGGTGGCGGGGGGGGAGGGGGGGGTGAATCAATATTATTTTAAACCATTCAAACATTTAAACATCAATCCACTTAGCATATTCAACTGTGGTCCGGAAAGAAAGCATGAAACATTAACAACATAACATAACACATGAACACTAGGATTTTTACATGAAAAACCCAAAATGGGAAAAACCACACTGAGGATTAGCTCACATTATATTATAACTAGTTATAGTATATTTAAAAAAGTGCTCACTATAGGTGGACTCACTGTCCATAGAGAAAAAAGATAGAAGAGAGATTGTAGCTCACAACCTATTTTGAACTATTACAATTGCATCTATCATATGCATGAAATATAGTTTCAATGAAGCTCAATAAACTAACTTTACCCATTTCATCTAATTTTGATCTAATACTCTACTTTCCTCTGCATTCACATCATTTTAATCTTCTACTCAACATTCACAACTTAAATTCACACTCCTCTGATAATATTTGCATGTAGGACACTCGCAACATTCATCTCTATCTTCAAAACATCAAAAAAGATCTAACATGTATATCCACTTCAAGAATAACATCAATTAGGTCGGCCTAATTAACAACCTATTTTGAACTATTACAATTGCATCTATCATATGTATGAAATATAGTTCCAATGAAGCTCAATAAACTGACTTTACCCACTTCATTTGACTTTGATCTAATACTCTACTTTCCTCTGCATTCACATCATTTTAATCTTATACTCAACATTCACAGCTTAAATGCACACTGCTCTAATAATATTTGCATGTAGGACACTCACAACATTCATCTTTATCTTCAAAACATCAAAAATATCTAACATGTTTATCCACTTCAAGAATAACATCAATTAGGTTGGCCTAATTAGATGTAACACCCAAAATATAACTTGTTGGCTCCAAAACATTTTATATGCACCTCGTGCCAAAATACAAAACTCAAAACAACTTGTAATAGGTTGGCATGGACCTATAATAGATCCCACATAAGACCGCAACACTTATTTAACCTTCTCATGCTTTCAAACTTATTAGGTTAGCACTGCTAAAGACCTAATGTCAAAATTCAACAACTGTGTATCCACATATGAACACGTGGTCCTCAAACCTCAATGCCAGCTGGAATTCATACACTATTGCCATCTATCAAAATATCCACAAAAGTGTGAATCCAAAAACTTATCCACGAAGAAGTGCAGACTCTCCCACTCAAATGTGTTGTACAAGAAATAACTGTAATTCACTAGGTTGAACTTCTATTACTTATATTTTTCAAACTGATTGCCAAAACATGATGAAAGCTTGGAATCAGATACTTCTAACATCCAACAAAATAATGTTAGAAGCGCAGAGTAAAACCTTCATTAGCAAATTAGTGCGAACCCAAAAACAAGTGCTCTGTTACACTGGAATAGTAAAATTGACACTTAGTCAATTTCCAACACAACTTACTTCTCCAAATCAATCTATCTTGCAAAAATGTCTTCCATAGCAACTCAAAAAATTGTTAAAAATAATAAAAATTATCTACACCAAAATCTTCACACTGAGATGCAATGTTGACATCAATGACAACACTGCAACACATAGTAATATACCTTTGTGTTTATCCCTCGTGCTCATGTTGCCAACAACAACATCAATGATATTCTTCCAACATACCCAACCCACCTTTTGATTTAGGTTGGATACAATGTATCCAAGAAGTTGATTTGAAACCAACATCACCATTCAAATTAGGCCATTTAAAATGTCTAATTATTTTGTTTAAATTTTCATAGCCTTTTTTAAGGCATCCAACAAGATGAGTAGTACACATGTGAAGCCAAAAATATGTAGTTCACAACTTGAATCTTTCCAGCTAACGACAAAAAATAATTCCTCCAAGAGCATAGCTTATTTTTTAGCTTGTTTAGAAACCATTTTTAGATATCAAAAAGAGTAACACCTAGCCCAAAAGGAATGCCCAAGTAGCAAATTTTTTTCCATGTTTAATTTTCTTCCTTTCTTTTGATACCCAATCAAGGACAGGGTCAATTTCCACCATGAAAAATTTAGTTTTGTGATGAGATAATTTGGAACTAGACACAACACAATAAAGTTCAACTGCCCCCATCACATTATGAATCTCCCTTGTAAAGATTTATCCATATTTTTTTGTTTCTACGCCAGTCTCTTACCAAAAGTATGAAGAAATTCAATGCATTGAGAAATAGCCAAATGCCACCAATCCATATAAGACTCCCCTTCGCTTGGTTTAAGTATATAATTCCAAATGCCAACAAGGGTAACAACATAGGACGGGTTTTCTAAATGAGAACTATTAAGCTTACATAGCAGATTACTCTCCACGTTTCTATTATCATTTCTTGAAATTGAACAAAAGATAGGAAAGTGATCTGAAAGGGTAACAAAATAATCCACTCTCACACTATAGCTAGAGGTATCATGGATAACATGAAGTTAGGAGAAATGTTAAATCTGTCAAGTCTGCTCAACTTTTAATCATCCTCAAATATGCAATTAGACCATTTGTATCAAGTGTTGCCATGATTGGAGGTATAAATGTGAACTGGGTAAATCACTCCGACATAATTGTGACAAGACAACCATTTATCAAATTCTTCATTGCTCAACTTAATATGAATTTTCCAACTTTGATCATTATGGAATTCAACCATATTAAAATCTCCTCCTACAATTGAGTCAACATTAGGGAGGATTTTAGACACAATTCCACAACTCACTTCTGTCTTTGCTATGTTAGGGGCATAAACCGAGAAAAACCCAATTGGTTGACCATTGATAAAATCCAAGGCCCACACACAACTATGCAATGGGCGAACTATCCTTTATCAATGGAAAACTTATGAATCCAAGGGGCTAAACCAATAACTACTTCCCCCTACCTTCTATATGTGATGTATGAAGAAAAGACACATTTCTCCATACGTTTGATAAAGAATAGGTAAGGTAGGGAACAACAAGCTTAACTTCTTGAAGGAAAAGAATATTAGGTTTCCACTTAACAATCACATCTTTTACTCCATATTTATGACAAGGGAGACAAATACCTATTACATTCCAAGATAGTTTAATAAATCATGGAAAAGAGGAGAGTTATGGTCCATCCTCTTATGACAACACATCATAATGATTAGCTACTGAGATAGAGTAATCAAGTGTGTCTAAAATTGAATTAGTAGGGGATGGGGACCTTGATCTTTGTCTTGTAGAAGGAGTCTGGTTACAAGTATCCAACTCAACATTAGAAACAATAGGAGACCTAGAACTTTGTCTTGCATAAGAGGGGGCATGAAGTGGAAGATCGATCCAAGGATTTGATGTTAAGTTGTGAATAAGAGTGATGAAACCCTCAATGATCAATTGCACCACTCTTCCTAATAGCCAACCGAGATGATTCTTTTATTTTCCTTATTACTCTCCATCCATCCTCCATCACAACATATTTGAAAGAAGAGATAGTGTAATCAAATTCCTTATTATTTTGTGCATCCAAAGGTGGTTTAGTTAGTCTTTGGGCATGATTTGAGTCTTTAGGCATAACGGGAACTAAAGGTTGGTTCTCAACCTATTGTTGACTAGATTGAGTTAAAACTTGTAGTTGTGCCATTTTGTTCCTTCTAGCTGGACAATCCCTTATCAAGTGACCTTCTTGGTGGCAATAAAAACAAGCATTAGGATTATTTAAATAAACTAATGGCTAGAAAAACTCAAATCCTAGGCCAATAAGCTTGATATTTTCTTGTAACTGGTTGTTTAAGTCCATATCCACACACACCCTAGGATGGACTCTTAAATTGGAAAATTTATCAAAATTATTTTTGCACCAGATAACCCTCCCCAATTGAGCCACTATATCTTGCAAAAGGGTCTAAAAGCAAGATTAAAAAATGGGAGCTCCACCCACATTGGTTATCATGATCTAGAAGGCCCTTTTGGATGAAAATCCAAAGTCTATGACTATAAATAACATAATTTTCCGCAAATGATCCATGTTCGATATTGTAACACTACCTTAGTATGTTTTACATTTTTAAATTTGCATGACACAACCCTTTCCTAACCCCCTCAATGCTTCAATTTCCCAACCCTTGTTTTCCTAGTTTAATTTTTTCCATTTACAAAAATCTGATTCAAATGGAACTCCTCTTAAAACCACAAAATGACTGATCTTTGTTGACATTTGGCAATGCAATCCATAACATCATCAGAGAGAAGAAATTCTAAAATTTTACCTATGCCACTTTGCTCTTCCATTTTTTATACCTCTTTGTCGCCATTATATGAGAGTATTGTGCAAATTTTATATTTTTTACAATTATAGAAAAGAGAAACACTTATAAAACATTAACAAATTCGTACAAGAGAAAAAACCTCCACTCCAAAGTAGCCTAATGTATTATTTAATAATATAAATATGGTTACAATACACTTATAGAGAAATCCTTTATATTGGTACCCCTAATGAGAGAAAAATAGTAATTTTGGTAGGATAATGGTACCTACAAACTAACTATGAATACCTCCATCTCAAGCACCCTATAAATAGGATAAATAATACATGAAACCATCAAATGGTCATTAAAAAATCATGAGATAAAACCATCTCAAAAAGAGGTGCCCAAATACATGGTTAGAAAGCCAACACTAAAATTTCAAGATGATTCCACAAGATAAAATAACGTATTCCTTCCACTAGCCATAAGCACATCGTAATTCACCCACCAACTCAAGCATTTCATTTCGGTTTCATTATCTCTATTAAAAGATATATTATAATGTGTTATAATTTCATCATAAGTTGGGCAACAAGTGTAACTTCCTTTTACAACTCTTTTCTTTATATTGAATGTATTTACTTTTCTATTGTAAGAGGCCCAGTTTCTAGATGCCACAACTTTTGATTTGGGAGGCCATTAAGACCAAAAAAAATTACCATAAATTTTGAAAAAATCTAAAAAAAGACACCCCTAAAAGTGATGCCAAGCAACCCAATTTTTATTATTTTTTCAAAATAAATTCTATAGTCTAAAAAATAAGTTTTTATATTACATATTTCAAAATTTGTATTATTTATATACTTAACATTAGGAGCAAGGTTGAGACACCTTTCCTAAAATTTTCCCACTTTTTGAACATCTTACAAGAGTAGAGAAAGTAACAACACTCATGAACTAATTGCTATGGGATGAGAGACCCATAGACTCTTAGCACCACTTAAACTTTTTTGTGTTCACTGACATTTCCAATGCATCTCCAACATTCTACAAAGTGACAACTTTCTTTGTCATCACCCTCCCATACTCTACCATGCCACAAAAAATGGAATTTGACATCAATATACTTTTTCCTTGCATGAAATATTAGGTTCTTTGAAAAAAAATTGACACTTTGATTATCACATAGAATTGTAATAGCTCCATGAATAAACCCCACATATGAAGATTATTGCTTAAGATATATGGCTTCATTACAAGATTGAGTGGCTACCATATAATTTTCTTCTAGAGTGGACAAAGAGGCCATATCTTATCACTTTCCCATCCAATTGATAACACCACCAAACAATGTGAAAACATATCCACTAATGGATCTCTTATTGTCAACATCCCCATTGTTAGAAGATTAATCTTTACTTGGTAAAGGTTATTATTTAATTATAATTATTTATTAACTTGTAGGAATATTTCAAAGGAATCCCTACAAGTATTTTTATTTTTTGTATTCTGACATGTGTGAGGATGACTTATTTTATTTTTAATTCATTTATTAAGGAATATTTGTAGCCACCTCTTTAAGAGGTTCTTGACAACTTGCACACACATAGATGAATGGTGGCATTCATTGAGTTGGGAGTAACTTTCTAATTCTAACTCCTCTTCTCACCTCTATATATTGAGGTGCCTCTCCTCTCATTATTCATCTAAGCAAGAAATATTAAGGCTTAAGTGCTCTCTCTCTCTCTCTCTCTCGTTGTATCATTCTTAGGCATTTTGCCTCCATTCATAATATTTGGGGTTTTTTTTTTTTTTTTCCCCTTATCAACTTCTTGTGTCTCCTTTGCATTTGGTGGTGCTTGGTTTGGCTTCTCTATTTCTTGGTAATCTCTTTCCTTCAAACAATTCTCATTAGTTAGTACTCTCCATTGCTCATTTTCCTTTCACCCATCCCAATTAAAATCCAAAAATCCATAAATAATCACCGAGTGTTGGTCCCTTGTAGATTTAGCATGATAAAAAATGGAGTACATAGAAGTACCTCATGAATATCTAAATACCCTCTTCACTACATCCCAATGCACTCATCTAGGATTAGCCATGAAACAACTAAGGACTCCCACAACTTGGGAAATGACTAGTCTTGTATAGACCATAACATACATTAAGATCCAAACTCCACTAGCATAAGGAACTACACCCATATCTTGTACTCACTAGGATAAGTTAGACATTTCTCAACTAATAACTTAGACCCCATTGAAATAGTAACACATAGAGGTTTACAAGATAACATGTTGAATCTCTCCAACACTAAGTTTAGATACTTTCTCAAGCCCAACCAACAATTTCTATTAGCTCTATCTCTTCATATCTACATCCCTAGAATGAAATTGGCTACCACTAATTCCTTCATAAAACTATTGAAATCTAAGAATTCAAATCATAAATCATACTCTTCTTGCTATTAAAAAATACCATATCATCAACACATAATGCAATAATAAGGAAACAATAACCATCCATATTATAATAGATTCAATAATATGATTTGGACCTTAGGAATCCCAATTTCACCATAAATTATCAATATTTTACCACATCCTACGATTTATTAAGACCGTACAAATATTTATTCAACTTACAAACCAAAGTTTCTTCTTTCTTGATGTAGTGCTTTGGTTGTGATATATAAATATCTTCCTTGAAATCACCATGAACGAAATTTGTCTTCACATCCATTTTCTCAATCTCAAGATAAAACATCATTGCAATATATAATAGGAATTGAATAGAATTCAAATTAGTAATTGGGGAGAAAAAATCACCATAATTGATTCCCTCAACATAGGAATAACACTTTACACCCTATCTCACCTTGTACTTCTCAACACTACCATATGAAATGATTTTATTTTTGAACACCCATTTGTAGAAGTTGATAATCCA